>WSUE01000127.1:0-46116 GCA_019633535.1 Tulasnella sp. JGI-2019a
CAAAGCAGTCCATTGTCATCAGTAAGTACCCCTGGTTGGCACCCTCAGCACAGTTGTGCATATCAGAGTCTAGCAAGGAGCTGACTCTTTACACTGTTGGCTGCCTGCAGCTGGTTGCTGTGGTGGGGGAGGAGGTGGAGGTCCTGTTGGTTGATTACTTCCTGAGCTTTGCCCTTGTCCTGGGGTACTTGATCCAGTTTGAGGAACAGGTGAGCTTGACTTCTTGATTGGAATTACTGGAACTGTAGGCACAATGGCTGGTGTTGTTACTGCTAGTTTAAAGTCAGCTGTTGCTTCTTCTTGTTTTTGTAGATCAACTACAGATGTTCTAGGTGAATTTACTTGTGAGGATCTTCCTGATCTTGATGCTGCTCTAAGGTTCCTGATGATGAATTCAACTGCTTTTTTGGTTGATAGGCTTTTTAGATAAACATCTGGTTTGACTTTATAGTCTTCTTCTGTTGGTATGTAGTATATATATATGGGGTACTTTTCTGACCTGTAGTGTGCTTGGAATTTGTTGAGTGAGTTTTCCCAAATAATGCAGGTGTGATGTTCTCTAGCATTGTTTTCAAAGTCATAGTACTTTGTGTATTCCTTGAACTCTTCACCTATAAGGTTTGTTGATATCCAATGTTCTCTGCCAAGGCAGTTAGGTTGTGAGTCTTTTGAATCTGTTATTGATTTCAACTTGGTATGTTTCAACCAATTGTTTTTCTCCTGGCAAAAAATTTGTGAAGGTTAGTGCATGTCTAAGTTTGGTTTTAGTTGATGTTACACTGATAGGGAGTCTTTGTTTAAGTTTATTTGTGAGTTTGATCTTGTAGATTCTTATGGTTGCTTGTTGGTATGATCGACACACAATTTTTGAAGCTGTTTTTTGAGATGTATTTTAAGTGACCAGCACAAAAAATAGAGATGACAGGCTTGAGAGAGGGGGAAGGGGACTGGTGAAACCTTTTCCAGGGAAAAGGGGTGGACTTGGGAGTGGGAGGGGAGGGAAGATGAGGAAAAAAAAAAGAGAAAAGGAAAAGACACAGACACAGCAGATGACAATTTTATCTAAAGGTTCCAGATAAATGGAAGTGTGAACCTTTGATGTTTGGCAAAATGCTCTGAATTGCCTACTTCTTCAACAAAACCCCACAATGATAGGCACCTTCTTGCAAACAAGAACTCACAGGTGCATTGCCTGACCAATACTTCTTCATGGGCAAGGATGATTTCCTCAATTAATGCAAGGTTGGTTCTGTAAAAGAACTACTTGAATTTAAAGGTGTGGTGGATTGCACTGAGGTCTTGTAGTGTGGTGCAGCAGACATCCTCCTTGTCATTGAGGCATTTGGATATGATGGGACTGTTTTGCTGTATGAACCACTCTTTCTGGTTGATAAAGTAGTGGAGGTTGCAGCAAACTATTCCAATCTTGACATTGTGGGCAGCTTGGTTTTCAGTGTAGGATTGATAGAAGTCAGCAAAGTTTCTGAAGATGTAGGCACAGCCATTCTTCATGGGAATGTAGTTGTCATTGATGGACCAATCTACTACCTTGTTTTTTGTTATGAGGGGTTCAAAGTGGGTGTTGGGGATGTAGATGCTGGACTTGTGGTTGATGTATGAACTGGATGGGGTAAGGTGAAGGATTTCTGCCCAGATTTTGCAGGACGTGTAAGTGCAGTGTTTTTCTCCTTTGTTATTTGTAATGAAAAAACACTCATGTGGGTGGTATTCATCTTGAATTGAGTCAGGGGCAGTTGCTCCTGATGTCAATGATGGGGTGTCCCATGGTGCATCTTGATTGCCCCAAACAGCTTTCATAAGGCAGTACACCCAGTTGAGGGTTCTGGGTTTTGAGGAGGAGGGTGTGATTTCACAATCCAGGTTAAAGATGGAGATGTCACATTTGATTAGGTTGAGTTTTTCGAGTGCAGTCAGAATGTCAATAGACTTACCAGAAGTCTCAGATGGGGTGGGGGTATTGGGCCAAGTGTGGATTTTGTTTATTGCCTTGCCAAGGCACTCATCTTCTGTCTTCTGCTTCTTGATAGATGGGATGCCATTGTCTTCTGTGTCAGTATCGTATAGGTCATTGTTCGAGTTGTCAACAATGCTGATATCAATCAGCAAGCATTTGGCCCTAGACTTGCTAGGGTTGGTGAGGAGGGTAGGGGAGGTAGGACGGTTACTGCTGCATAGGATCCAGTCCTGGCTGTGGGTATTGAGGGTGACAGGGGAAAGTTGGTGGGTTGAGGTGAGCACTTAAAGATTCCACCCTAATGTCAGTTCACAATGTTCTTAAACAAGGTTAAGAGGGGTGCTCAGGTCAACTGAGTCCTACTCACTGTTGGTGATGATGGTAGAAGGCTGAGAGGCAACACACAGAGTGGTTATGAGAGTAAGAGGGATGTATTCACTTGTGATAGCAATAAGAGGGTGGAATGGAGAACTGAGACCTGCTCAGATCCCCCTCCTTATATACCCTAGGTCTATGCAGTTATTCCCAGGCTGTGGTTGCTGCTCCTATAACTGCAGCTTCTACTTCTACTGTGGTTGCAAGCTGTGGCTTCTGCTGCGAACTGTGGTTGCTGCTTCTATCTAAGAATAACTACTGCAGCTTCCAGCTGAGTCATGTAATGAGTCAGTCCAGCTTCTGGTTGCTAAATATAAGTACTGCATACTACAGAACTAATAATAGCTGCTGCAGCTTCAAATGACATCATTGATGACATCATTATTAATTCTTAGAATGTTAAGTCTGTTAACTCCAGTAAGTCTGATGTTGCTGGTTCCTAGGTCAGGTCCCCATTTACAGGGACCTTGATAAGATCACATGAAAGACTGAAATGAGTGGTTGTCAGCAACAAATCATGACAGTATATTCCAAAAATCATATAGGAGTTTGAGATGGTGAATGAACTCAATTGTCCTATTCAACACAAGCTCAGTAATAGTAAGGGGTGACTGGTGCATTAATAGAATGCTTGTACCATGAGTCCCCAGGGCTTCAAAATAGTGAGTGTTGAATAATTAACAGCAATATCAGTGAAATCTGATATTTGCTGGCCTGTGATGGTGGCTGTGTGAGTGCATCAGATCATCTTGGTGAAGGGTGAATGGGCAGGGTGGTATAGAGTATGGCAAGCACATCACAAATGGGAATATTGGTCCTTAATCAAGCCCCAATAGTCATAAAGTAACATTTTGTTCAATTAATTTTTATAGTAGCATCTCAGAAGCAGGTGGGCAAATGCTGTATGGGGGGGAGGGATGTCCTACCAGCACACAAAACCTGCATCCTGTCCCAGATTTCAACTAATTCATATATTATGTATTATTCTGACCTCTCAATGAAATGAAGGGAGGAAATTCGAGGCAAAATGGTTCAGGGAGAGGTGAGATACTGAAAGTCTTGACCACTGCGGGTTTTGTGCTGAACCGGAACTTGGTCATGTTTGACACTGTATGTACCTGCCTCACACATCAATCAGGCATATCCCTCGAACATGGCAAAGGCATTTATCGTCTGTTTCCGGTGTAGGAAGCAAGGATTTCACGCATACCTACTACATCGGAGGTATACGAGACCATATATGCAGCTTGGTAGACTCAAACTCAGATTCATAATTATCTTGCGAAAAGAACCATCCCATCACACTCGGAAAGCGAGGAAGGGTGTATATGTTAGATAACCAATCATTAACTCCTAGCGTAAAAGATCGGCGTATAGCAGAGTCCAAAACAGAACGATAAAGGAAAATTGTCTTGGAAAGAACAATGCAGAAAAAGCAGAACCGAAAGGACATCGACGACCTCAACCCAATTACAACACAATGATCGCACCAACGAGGGCACCGAGCGCAAGAACGGCAGCACCGCCGAGCTTGGCCCCATCGATTTGAAGACCAGCTGCGGAGGCGCTGGCGGTGGACGTGCTAGTCGACTTGGCAGAGGTTCCAGCAGTGCCAGCGGAGGCCTTGGCGGTCACCAATGAGGCAGATGCACCGGTGGCAGTAGCCGCAGAGCTGACAGAGACAGCCGACGCGGCGGCGGTGAAGAGCGCTGCGGAGGAGAAGGTCGTGCAGGAAGACGTGGCCGGGAGCTTGGGCTGGTAGGGCATGGAAGTGATCTCAGTGCCCTCCGGAGGCTGCTTGTACGTGGTGACGACACCGTCAGCACCGGTGTAGATGCCAGGGCTACGAGGACACGCCGGATTAGTGCCCGAATCATAACAACGAGACAAAACACTCACGGGTCCTGATTGTCGCTAAGGCAAGACTCGAAGACGTTGGGCTGGTAAGCTGCGGGAGCATTGTACGCGCAACCGATACGATCAAATAGGTTGAGGCAGTATGCCTTGGAGCCAGCGACGCTGGGATCGCAAGCCTTCATGCAGAAAATGTTGGATCCCATGAAGCTAAAAAGTGCCACGTCAGTTATATTTCAGGACTGAAACAAATCGAGACGAAAATCACGCACTTGTGCCACTCGATGACCTGCTCATAGTTGGAGCCACCACCGCTAAAAGCGTTCGAGAAGATCAAAGCACCCAATGGGTTTCCACGACCATCAGCACCATGAGGATCAAGCTCTCCTCCACCATCGTCAGCGGCCTCGTTGATGTTGCTCTGAACAATGGTACCGGTCACTTGAACGTATGCAGGCGCCCTAAGGAACTGAAGGCCCGTGATGGTGCCAGCAGGCATAACACGGGTTCCATGAGTGCCGTCGGTGCAGTACGCGACGGAAGAAGCCTCGATATCTCCAACCACGCCATTAGGTTGATCAGGGCCCCAAAGACAGAAGTCGGAGATGCTGTTGACGAATGCGGTCTGGCACTGGGAGGTTGGGCCGGTGGTAGTAGAGTTGCATATATTGTCTAGAAATAAAGACTATCTGAACCGGCCACCCTAAACGCCAAGACATTGATGGGAAAAACTTACAACCAGACTGAGGACCACGTCCAGTGGGATCAGTGTCGACTTTGTATGGCTGCAAAAATGCAACGTAAAGTTAAGTGTTCGGTCAAAATTAGAACAAGATGGTATTCGGGCGTGAAAGACATACGAGTTGGCCATAAGTGAAACGCTTGTCCGCCAAGACAGTAGTTCCCGAGTTGTCTGCTGATGCGGCAGGGGTTACAGGCGCAGCAGAAGTAGCGGCCGGAGCAGCGGCAGCAGCGGACGAAGTGCTAACTTTCGGGACGACAGAGGATGATGATTGAGCGGCAACGGAGCCAACGATCGCACCCGCCGTAAGAAGAATGGAGAACATTTTTGGGAGGAAGAGTTAGATGAGAGAGGTCTAAGTGGGGGAGAATAGAAGGTAGAGAGTGTGGTTAGGTGGAGACGAGGCTCTTGTAAGTATAAGCGAGACGCGGCTGAGTGCAGGCGAAACTCGGATGGGGAAAGGGATGGATGAGAGGAAGATGGTTGTTGGGAGAGAGGAGGTCGGCCAGCTGGTTGCCTTTTGTACACCACCCGTACGCAAAAGAAGGTACCGAACCCTTTTTCATCAGCCAGTCCAGCCTGCAACGATGCAGATCCCGTCCCCAACCAAATGACTCTAGCCGCCATTCCTTCAGTCGACCAGAGACCTAACACCGTATTTCATAGCCGTTGAGGTCGTGCTCGCCAACGACAAGCGACTTACGCTGGCGCTGCGGTTGTCGACAGCATCGCCTTTGTGATGCCACGAGCGGCACGTCGGAGTTTGAATTTGAGGCCTAAAATAACCGCCCGATGAAAATCCACCCCTTGGTTGTTCCTAATGAAGAAGGCAGGCTTTCGTTGTCTTGCCGATGGGGTCACACAGCACCTGAGTGAGAGAGTAAAAAGTGTATATCTGAGAGAAACCAATCATTAACTCCTAGCGTGAATGTTCGGCGAGCAAAGTTCATATGGGAATGATGATGAAGATAATATCTGAAAGATATATGTATGAGATTACGAGACAACCAAAACGGAACCAAAGCGATAATAACGGCGACCCACAAACGAAAAACAACCATCCCAGACTTCATGCACGACCCCTATTACACCACCATAATGGCACCAACGAGCGCGCCGATGGCGATGATAGCAACACCACCGAGCTTGGCTACCTCGAATTGAGAACCAGCCGCAGAGGTAGAGCTGGTGCTGGTGCTAGTGCTAGTCGATTTGGCAGTGGTGCCCGTACCAGTGGAGGTCTTAGCAGTCGCGGCCGAAGAGGCAGCGGCGCCAGTGGCAGTAGCAGCGGTGCTACCTGAGACAGAGGCCGAAGCGGCGGCGGTGAAGAGCGATGCAGAGGTCAAGGTCGTGCAAGAGGAAGTGGCCGGGACCTTAGGCTGATAAGGCATGGAGGTGATCGGAGTGCCATCCGGAGGCTGAGTGAACGTGGAGACAACACCATCAGAACCAGTGTACGTGCCAGGGCTACAGTCAAACGCCAGGTAAGTATCTAAATTGCTGCGGTGGGAGAGATTTGATGCTTACGGGTCCTGGTTGTCGCTCAGGCACGACTCGAAGACGCCCGGCGCGTAAGCAGCGGGAGCATTATACTCGCAACCAAGGAGATCAAACAGGTTGTCACAGTACGCCTTAGAGCCGGCAACATTGGGGTTGCAAGCCTTGAAGCAGAAGATGCCGGATCCCATGAAGCTGAAATCAGCACGCAGTCGCGTCAGTCTTCACCACATAGCGAAGAGTCAAAGAGGTATGGCTTACCTGTGCCACTCGATGACCTGCAAGTAGTCGGTGAGATTTCCATTGCTCTGGGGGAAAGCGCTCGTGAACACCAACGCTCCCAATGGGTTTCCACGACCGTCGGCACCGTGGGGGTCGAGCTCTCCTCCAGAATCGTTGGGGTCCTCGTCGATGTTGGCTTGGTTAATGAGACCCGTCACCTGGATGTACGCAGGCGCCGTGAGGAACTGAAGCGCCGTGATGGTGTTAGCAGGCATAACACGGGTGCCATGATCCGGAGTGGTGCAGTAGGCAACGGACGAGGCCTCGATATCACCGATCTCGCCATTAGGGTCAGCGGGGCCCCAGAGACAGAAGTCGGAGGGGCTATTGATGAAGGCGGTCTGGCACTGCGAGTCAGGGCCAACAGTGGTGGAGTTGCAAATGTTGTCTACAAACACGTAGTGAGCTCGGTTGAATAATAATCGATGCCATGAGGTCATTACTTACAACCGGATTGGGGACCACGTCCAGTGGGATCAGTGTCGACCTTGTAGGGCTGCAAGACAGGAGAAGATCGTTCAATGCCTATCAACACCAGATATTAGTCGGGATCCTAACTCACAAGATCACCCCAAGTGAAAGTCTTGTCGACCAAGATGGTGGAGTCGGCGTTAGCAGCGGCTGTAGTAGCAGTTGCCGCCTTGGAGGTCGCCACAGCAGCAGCAGCGGAGGACGAAGACTGAGCGGCGACGGAGCCAGCGAGCGCACCCGCAGTAAGAGCGAGAAGTGAGAACATTTTCGAGATGGAAGAAGACGATTCTAACTGGGTTGTAAAGAAGGTAGAGAGTGTGGTTAGGTGGTGGTGAGCGAGGCTCTTTGTAAGTATATAAGTCGCGGCTTGAAGGCAGGCGAAAACTCGATTCTTGGAGAGGGGGGAAGAAGAGTGGAAGGATGATTTTTTAGACCACCTGGCCGATACGGTGCGTTTTGTATGCGGCCGGGTTTAAAAAAAGAAGTCTGAACTTGACGCTATAATTAGTGCGCTGCGGACCACATTGTACTGTTGCCCCACCACTGCCGCATTCCCGCGCGGCTTCCCTTTAGTCTATAATTATCTTTTTCAATGTTCCTGTTGATCAGGGTAAAGAGTTGTGCCAAAGCCTCAGTCATACTTTGCATTCACGTCTTCTTGGACAACTTTTGACAGCACTTTCACCTCCTCCTCTTGGACAGGTTGCCATGCCGGTCGCCGGTTCACAAAGCGCAGCAGTTGTCACATTAAATGCCCCGAGCTTCACATGAGCGCTCATTGAGATAAGTGCTAATATTATCCGGAACCTGGTTGTCATTGGGAACACGGCCGCTGCCACCCCTCTCCCCCCTTTCATGACCTTTCCGAGAATGCACACGAGATTCCTTAGCTTCATTCGATGCTCAGACAGCGACTGAGTGTCGATATTTTCTCTTTACTCTGTGGCTTGGACACTTCGGGCCAGCCTTGATTCTCGGTGCTGTGGCGATGCGATTTATTCCGAGAAGTGGTTGACAGGTCTGGGGTAGCAGACATTGACGCAATTTGTGTCACAGGCGCCGATGCCCGACAGTCATACACTGGGCTTCTGGGGTTTGACGTGCTCTGCTATAAATCCCTTCATTATTCAAGCGGCCGCGGCCGTGCCATCACCCACTGGTGCATCGCATTGAGCTGAAGCCCCCAACGGAAAAGCGCATTGCGACCCTCAACCAAACAGCCGTTCATCCCATCGACGACTTCATTCTTTGCCCTTGGAGTTCCTCGCCTGCATGCGCTCTCTCTATTTACTCAGTTCCACTTTGGTTCCTTCAAGCTAACCTCAGTCTTCAACCTAGGAGGCTTGAATCAGTCGTGAACAGTCTCGACTTTTTGATTCCGGCCTTCTCGCTGCTCCCCTTTCCGATTATTGCTCTGTGTGGGCGGCTGGACTATTCCAACCGCCTAAATTCCTAGCACTCGCCTGGACTAGGGTCGATTTAGCCCAATTCCAGCCCAGAATGCTCTTCGGTCTCTCTGCGTCGCTTGACTATCGGCGGTCGCCCTGGCTCGATGGCGCCATGATTGGATTGGGAGCAGTGAAAGCCGCCCTTGTTCACCCGCTCAAGCCTCTTGTGATCAACCTTGACCACCGCTTCAGTGAGCCACTGGCGCCCGAGCCCAGTCCCCTATAATCCTCAAAGTAGAGCAATGACGCTGATTTGCCATACCTGACAGCAGTCTCGGGCAACTGACGAAAGATGGAGTCGCGATACACCTGAATTTGAGGATAATTCACCCACGTTCTGCAGGATGGACTCCAATTGCCAAATGATGCGTCTCCACGCATCCATTCGTACTGCCCGTTGTTCGGCCCGCCGCGCATGAGCGTACGCCATCTGCGATAGAAATCGAGTCTACCTCTTCGCCAATCCTCGCGAACGGTACCTCTGCCTGTGGAGATGGGATCCACCGCATGGTCGGCCTCAACGACCAGAACTGCCGCCATGGAGGTCGAACCGACACCTATATCAACCTCGGCGACCAGCCTCCATCCGTTCCTCCGATCCATTCGACGCGAGTATCGTCTTGGCCAAGGCGACATCCTCGACGATGCCGCCTCAGTTGGCTACGAGGGAGGTGCCACTGAGTGAATGAACTACAATGGGGATATCATTCTCGTTGACACCGGAATCTCAATTCATGATGACGATTCTGATATGAATCGCAAGGATTCAAATTTAGAGACCCCGCTGAAAGATGTACGCCGCCAGCTTGTTTTGTTTGCCGTCGGCCATAATGGTCATTACAACAGTTGAACCTGCTGGCCTCTTTATCGCTACTCTATCGTCTCTTTCTCACATCGTCCGACTATCTAAGGTTGGTTCACAATCCCGTGTATCATGTTTCATTTGGTTTGATCAATCATCACCCATGCACGTCAGGACTCGTGACGGTTGAGACTCCTCTGCCTTGCTATAAACCGAGTTTGAAACACGGGATTAAGTATCATCCCCGACAGCCCAGCGGCT
Organism: Tulasnella sp. JGI-2019a; assembly: GCA_019633535.1. Taxonomy (NCBI): domain Eukaryota; kingdom Fungi; phylum Basidiomycota; class Agaricomycetes; order Cantharellales; family Tulasnellaceae; species Tulasnella sp. JGI-2019a. The sequence goes on from WSUE01000127.1 coordinate 9,708, forward strand.
CGATTGTCTTACTTTGAGCTATTCGCCACATACTTTGGTCGGCCGCCCTTCGTTTCTGTAAGCACGTGACAAACGTAACAGCCATGAAGCATGCACTCCATCATCAACCTCCAAACACTTTTCGATTACATTTCCTCAATATCTGAACGTTGCGTTGCAGCGATGGTAGAGATTCTGATATTTCAAGTCAAACAAACATGACCACATGATCGTCATCCCGTCCAGTATCCAATACCCTGGTATTCCCTCTACCGCGCCTCAATACGAGCTCTCCATTGACAGACACGGGGATGCTCGATAACTTGCAGCCTATTTGCGGGCCGTCGAGCCTATCGCCGCTCTCGTTCACGCTGAAAGATCAGTCCCTCTTAGTGCGTCGATCAACTACGCAACTAATAACGATGGGCGCTGACACTGCTTTCACGATTGGACCGACCTTGTAGGTGTATGCAACATCGGACACAGTCACACTTTTAAATGCTACAAGTCTGGACTTAGTCCGTGTGTTGACGTTCTGGGAAGCGTTCCCTGGCGCGGTCGGCGGGGATGGTATCATCGAGCACATTGCCGTGGACGAGGAGCAGAAGATGGTGCGTTCGCGTTCGTCAAATTATACATATATTAAGCCTTTCTTGGACTTACAGGTGGCCGCGTCGATGGGCTCGCAACTCGTTTTCTGGACATGCACGGGTGATGAGACCGGGAAAAGATGGCGCGTCCATTCGACATTCGTAGTACCAGGAGATGTGACCTGTCTGGATTGCTCGTCAGGTGAAGAAGAAGTTCCGTTGCAGATTCACTTCTGCGATAGTTATTTAACGATCTATTATGCTTGAGCAGGAAGCTTAGCCGTTGGCACGGCTCGAGGCCTATCAACATACAAGCTCAAAACGGATGGCGATCTACCAACTTGGGTAAAGGAATGGTCCCTCAGGTGAGCTTCTTTACGCTATGGGAAGGACCCAGACATTGGTTAGGCATGACGAGCGCCCGATCTGACGAGCGACAAACATAGGCACCCAGCACCTTGCTTGGTTCGCTTCTCACCATCCACAAGCCATATTGCATGCGTCTCTGCCGTACGCCACTCCCGCAATTTGGGAAACTTGGAATTGTCGTCTCTAACACGCTTTTTTGCCAGGCAGACAGTGCGGTGACCCTATTCTCAACTCGCACGTGTACTCAGACACAACGCATTAGACATCCCTATCCTCCTATATCTATCCGATGGCGGAGTGACTCAAATCGGTTGGTATACAACCATACATCTGCCTCCCATCAGAAACTGACCTCGAGTACCCCAGCAATGACCTCATTCTTTTTACCCTCACGCCGGATGGCACGGCAAGAATCTTCATGACCGTCCTTGACGCTCCGAATTTACTGCAGCTGCACGCGACAATCGATAGATACTCCTTTCTGTCTAACTCGGCCGCTTCGGAACCGGCCCCGGGCGGATCTTGCGTGTTCTGGCTGGATGGCGCTGCTGTGAGGCGCTGCCTAACAGACACTCTACATCAGGAATACGATGGGTTCGAGGTGGCTCAAAGACGTCGGCCGCTGGCTGAGCAGATACTCGCGGAAGGTTGGGACCTGTTCGTACGCGTGCTAGCCGATGGTTCCATGGTCGTGCGCGCTTTAGCAGTAGGTACCCTCTATTCTCTCGATCACTGCTACCCCCTGGTTGAGAGCTTACGTTATTTTCTTGGTAGAATATTGACCGCAGGCCGCCCACCATGTTGAAACAGTTCACGATCCTTCATACCCCACCTGGCTCGCTCACTTTCGGAAGTCCACCGACCCACATTTCTTTGCATGCGATACCGGGCTCACCGACGACATTGGTAACCTATCCATCCCTTCGATCATACGTGATTAGCCCACTTCTTTTCTTGGATGGTCAAGCTGCTGGGTTAGATCTATTCGCTTCTGGAGGTGATGCACCGGTCGCAACCGCGGGAGTTATCTCGGAGAGGCGGCATAAATCACCACTAGAACGCGAGATCTTGGGTTTCGTTCGTACACATGAAGGTGATGCCATCAGTGTTGCTAGGGAAGGTGGACGTCGTGAGATACGCACCAAAGGCGCGGATGGTCGGCTGGAACTATTAGCATCGTATGAATCGGGGAAGAATGATGCGGTGTGTCTATTTGACCAAGGCGAGTCAAGAGATTGTTTATTCGAGGCCTGTTAGCTGATACGATCACAGGCAGGACACTTGCGTGTTACTCGGATCAAGAACATGCGCTCTTCGTATATCACTTCCCTCCCGACTCTAAACCTTTGTCTGAGAAGATATCCGTTACTACGTTCTCTAAACCTGTATTGTTTTCCCTCCCCCGTATTGGCGCCTCTACACCGATCGCATGTGCAGCCTCCTCGGGAACCTACCTCATTCTTGTCGAAACCACCCCCAGTTCTGACAATCAGATTCCCAGACTTATTCTAACACTTCAAGAAACCAAACCACTCCCAGTCGATAGTCCTCCAGATTTGATTATGCCTGTGGATCCGATGGCGTGGCGTCCTCCTACCGACAAAGACAGCAAATCCCAGGTGTCCCACATTGGACATAGGCATATGACAAGAGATGCGTTTGTGACTGTGTCTCCCAAAGGCGAGCTGTCCTTCTGGGTAGCCACCTCCTCGGCCTCTGTATCCAATGGGAAACGCAAACCAGCAGACCTCCCAGGATGGAGGTGTACAGGCCGGGTGCGAACTCGACGACGTAAAATTGCCATGGCACAGTGTAGCTCTGCGAAAAAGACTGTTCTAGGTGCGTGATGGTCATGGGGCTGGGTCGGACAGTTAGGGGAATTGAGGAGTCTTGCTTCGTTTCAGTCGTCGATCTACCTGAGGGCCAAGAAGTAACCATATGGGACTCTATTGAATCTGAGTTCTCCTCTGGATTGGAGCATCGTCAGGTTTTCAGGTCGGTCTCCATCGGACATCCCGTCTTTGGAGGAGTCGACTGACCAATTGTCAACCCAGCGAGAAAGTTAATGACCTCGACTGGACCTCGACATATGATGGTCTCTCAATCCTTGCGTTAGGATTTTCACAAAAGGTGCTTCTTCTCTCGTCGCAAAGGATGAGTTACTTCGATGAGCGTCCGACATGGGGCGTGCTGAAGGTACTGGATACATCAGGGTGAGACGCTGATCGTGGCTGATGACAAAAGTGTTATGATGATAAGACTAAGCTACATCTCCTTCGCCAGGATCACTCCATTTTCTATCAGCGACTCCATTTGGATGACCGGTGGCTCGCTCGTTGTTGCTGCAGGCCACCAGATGTTCATGTACAACGATAGTAGACGATCGTCCTTCGCCGATAATGAAGACGGCCTCTTCCAGAGTGTTGCGCGCCAGAACGGGCCTCTGAGCGTTTTTCATCCACAGATGATCCTGCAGTGTCTACTTTGGGGTGCGTCAACCTTCCTTCATTCGTCCTATCCTCACAACTGATCACTGTAGTAGGCAAGATCAGCGTTGTCAAGCGAATCATTTGCAATCTCGCCCACAACATCAAGGCCGCTGCTGCTGGAACATCACCCGAAAATATCCACCGTCTTCCCATGGAAGCTTTCTGGGAGGACGGGGAACTGGAGTCTTCAGTGAGCTGGATACCACGCAAGACCTCTGTTCTTGCCTAACGGCCTCTTTTACTTCTCAGACTGGGCAAAGCAAGAGTCGTTCAGGGCCAATCCCATTCTTTACAGCAGGCTCTTCGACACCCCGCATGGAAGAAGACGATGACCATTTTTCACGGGACCTAGTCGAACATGTCATCGAGGCGCTGGAAAAGACTGCCCTTCCGCACTTGACAGCAAGCGAAATGGAGCATCTCATCGTTTTGATCCGGACCACGCTGGAGGCGAGTCCATAAGCTTCTATAATCAGCTGCAGTCGAAAAACTAAACCAGACAATACAATAGATCGACGAGCAGCAGAGGTCGCTTGACGCGAACGGCCTTCGCTATTTAATTTCGATGCGTTCCTTCTTTATTATCAACCGTCGTGTTGCTGGTGGTGCTGGGGTGGCATCACCTACTGCCAAGGCAGGTGTATTAGCGCCGTTTGTGCGCGAACGTATACGGTATCGGGATATCGTGTGGGCATTTCACAGTGAGAGTCAAGAGATCCTCATGACCGCGTCGACCTCGGCTTGTGGCGGGAAGATGCTGTGGCTGGATGCTCGCGCCCTAGGCGTATTCCTCTGGGGCAGCTCGACAGAAGTGTTGGTGAGCCCGACCGACCCTTCTAGTTCACCATACTACTGGAAGCTCACTGCTCTCCTATCCAGCGCAGCCAAATGGAGATCATCGCCCGAAACAACTACATGCTAGGTGAAGCAAGGGATCCAGTCGCATGTTGCTTGTACTACTTCGCCCTTGGGAAAGTGAAGCTCGTTTATGGATTGTGGAAACAAGCCGCTTGGCACAGGGAACAGCCCATGATGCTAAAGTTCTTGGCCAACGATTTCTCTGAAGAGCGGTGGAAGACTGCAGCGCAAAAGAACGCATTCGCGTTACTCAGCAAGCAGCGGTATGGTGAGGACGCTTGTTCTTCGTTGCTTTGGGCGTCATTAATATGCGCATTGCAGAATATGCGGCCGCATTTTTCTTACTTGGAGGAAGCCTTAAGGACGCGGTAAATGTTTGCTTAAAGCAACTTGCAGATTTCCAACTTGCCGTTGCTCTTGCCCGAGTGGTGGAAGGTGACGATGGACCCGTCTTAAAGGACATCCTGCAGAACCACGTAGTGCCTCGGGCCTTCAGGGAGGGGAACCGGTGGTTGGGCAGTTGGGCATTCTGGATGCTAAAAAGACGCGACGTGGCTGTACGCATCCTTCTTGTGAGTGCTTTTCTGACGCCATAGCTCTTGTGAACATCTTGAGCAGTTAAGCCGCCATAGACACCGTTGCATGATCTCGCCGTTGCCCTCGACCTTCGTCTGGACGAAATCGGCGACCCTCACTATGATGACCCTAGTCTCGCCCTCCTATTTGGTCAGCTGAAAGGGAAGTCTCTACAAACAGCCAAAGGGACGAGCGAAATATCTGGTGCAACCGAATTCAACTTTGTGCTACAGATGGCGCGTGTTTTGTGCCGCATGGGTGCGTCCCGTCCGTTGATCGACTATATCCTCCGTGCTCATAAATAGTATGTAGGCTGCCACGTACTGGCTGTGGACCTGGTCCGCAATTGGTCATTCGACCGACCGAGTGTCACGAGGGCGGCGCCCCCCGCCATTGACATCGCAAAAGAGTTGGACGCGCACCTGCAGGATCTCACAAATGGTGACCAGTCCATTCCACGGCCGCGTAGGACATCATCGAACTCTCGAAGCCGTGGTCCTCCCTCACCCACATTGAGGAAGAACGCGGCGTTGCTTCGTCGGTCGGTCATCATCGACATGGACTTGCCATCTTTCCCGCCCACCCGACCACCGTCTCCGCCGTCGGCGTTGTCGACCCTTGTGGAGAATGGAACGATAAATGGTGATGGGCCCAATTCTGGTGCACGGAGGGGGAGGGCTGCGAAGGAGGAGGAGCCGTCCAGTCCGAACGACGAAGACGCCAAAGCACGAAAAGCAGCGCTTGGAAGCTTGATGAAGAGTGCCAAGAAGGATGTCGTGGTTCCAGAATTCGACATGTCAAGTTTTGGATTCTGACAATGTGGAGACACACTCCGTATGTACTGCATGACTGGACAATGTTAGACCAGACAGGCTGCCTTCTTGACAAGGCTGAGTCGCTTATGCAGAGGCCCTCACTCATAGATATCAATTTATAGAGTAGCATTTCACGAAATGTACCGAATGCAGAAGTTGAGGACATAAAATGGGACAGCTGGTAGGGTGTACGAGTTTTCACTCCTGTACGTTCTCAATCTCTCGCTTCTTCAAGACCAACGGAGTCCCAACCACCCTCTTCCACACATCATGGACATCTTCGACCACGGTTTCGAAGTGCGATGTCGCGTCGTACGATCGAGTGATGAAGATGTTGTCGGTTTCGCCAGAAGCCGTTGGTGTATATAAAGGTGTAACTGAGACGAATCTAAGAGCGGATATGGTCAACAGGGAACTAAAACCCAAGATAGTCAAGTGCTAACTTGTCATGGATCGGGCCCAGCAGCTTAAGACCAGGAGCGAGTTCTTGCTCGGGCCGGTCGGTCTCGACGATCGTACTGACGATGGCAATGAAGACGTCCTTGGCCGCAACGTTATGAGTGCTGGAAACTGCGGCAACGTAGATATCTGATGGGGAATGGGGAATAAGCACGTACGCTCCATATCTAGGCATCGGACATGATACGTACCATGCTTCCTGTTGACTTGCTTCTGCGGGATGACGATTTGCGCCGAGTCCGCATTGTCGGTACTGGGAATTGGGTGCTTAAGGATGCAAATGGCCCTAACGACCTTGCCCTCCTCAACCACGCGGACCTTGCCGCCTTCGGCCCCAACAGCGGCGCCATGGGCGACACCACCGAAATAGCTGGGGTCGCCGATCACCTGCTTCGCCTTGACAGTCTCCCCACCGCTTTTGACGCCAACAAACTTTCCGTCTGCATCTACGACAATCTCGTCAATGGACTTGTCGAGCATGTAGGTGCCACCGTAGATGGCAGATAGACGCGCAAAGGATTGGGGAAGCTCGCCGAGCCCGTAGAGGGGGTAGATGTAGGGTGATTTGCCGTAGCGGGCCATGGAGCTGGTGTAGAGAACGATGCGCTCGTACGTTGGCCGGGCGGGCTTGGTGATATAGCTGCGTTGAGAAGCCATAATTCAGCCCTCGTTCTATGCTTGGATGGTAAACTGGTACAACTCACTCATCATCGAGGTACAACGCCATAGCGTGCCCAACAAAGTCTTGAGTCCCAGGTTCCAAGCCAAACTTCTCATAGACAGACTTCATGGAGTCCTTGTCCAGGTTGACACCTAATTTACGTAGAAAGAATAACGTTAGAATATGGAACTTTTTTTTTCTGCTCTACCCGAGCCGCTCTCCAGAAAATGGCCTCTCACCTTGATGAGTCGCGGGATCATCATCCTTCCAGTTTTGCAAGAAGCTGAAGAAGTTCTTGGCCCTCCGCTTCTCGAAGAGGCCCATCAACGGACTCTTAACTGCCTCCATCTCCGTCGACGGAACCTTGCTGATCGCGCCATCCCGATAAACGAAGCTGCCAGCGATCTGCTTGAACTCGAGATACCGTGTGACGTCGGTGTGAACTAGGATCTTGGTGAGTTCTCCAGAGGAGATGATGAATTTGGGGATGAGGTCGATAGCGTAGTCGCGATCCCGACCGAGCTCGGCGGGAGGGCTTTGAGTGGGGCGAAACTTGCGATACAACTATAAATTACACATTCAATCCAATCATTTGGATGTGTTGAAGGATAATGATGGCAAGATGTATATCAGGGCTTGGGTCAGGGGTCTTTGCGCCCGACTGGCCAACCAAGGATAATCACCCACCTGAGTCAAGTTTAAACTTGCACTGTCCCCTCCATAGTAGTCGTTTCTGTCCATATGCAGGACCTTCTTTCCTTCTACGGACAGCAACCCAGAGAGGATACATTCGGTGAGGCCAGTTCCGAGGACGATGACCTGCATTCAGAAACTTGTCAGCGAGTATCGCTTGGACATCCAGCAAGATCCCACTAACATCATATTCTTCATCCATGGTTGTTAGGGATTCGTTGCTGGAGGAGATGGCAGTTGGATATGAGATGGAAGGACGTATGGCGATGGTCTTGATTATAACGTACGGAAGGGTCCTGTGACTAAGCCAGCATGAAGTTCCAAGACCTAATACTGACGAGCACGAACGATAACGAGAGGTTTGTTTGCATTATAAGCCACTCTTTTACATAGTCAGGTACTGGGTTAGCGTGACAACGAACCCGCTACATTTTCTCCTTATTCCTTCTCCTTCAGCCGCCCGATAGCCTTTCCTACAGATTGATCAATGACCTTCTTCTGGCGGCACATCAGCGAAAACGCCTCGATATTTGGGCACAAAGCTGCACGAGGTGCCGTTTGGGGATGAGCTGGGCGATGATAAAAATTGATCAGAACGTTAAACTACAGGGATCGATATCGAGGCTCAGAATCACTGGCATGCATGTGCACATCTTGAGATCCCTCAGATAGTGACATATGTCCACTTGATATAAGGCTCACTTCGGCAATGCATGGGACAGGGCCGCTCGACGAGGGTCGAGAGCCCAAGATTTTGGGCATGCTCGCTCACGTCGTTGCCCTACCCCCCAGCTTTCAACTTGTCGTCCTCTGTACCGCACTGAGTTTCATTGCCTTTGAAAACTCTTAATAGGTCACAATCGCAGATCAGACCCTCCAGTAGAAGAAGCCGGTTCGTGTTGCCACCCGCTGTTTGGGTAGTACCGCGAGATTTCATTGTAACAACTAGACGAATGACGTTGACAATCAAGCCTCCTTCTCATTCCCCCCAACGCATTGTAACGTCTGGCAACTTCTCCGGCGCTCGAAGAACTTGTTTACAAACGAATCGACAGCCTCTTGAGGAGCGCTTGGCTGAGGCCAATAATCTTCCATGTCCAGAGCGTCGTCGGGCGGAGGATGGAATAGTTTGTCAATCCGCAACGTCTTGACATGTGGACACAGAGCTACGAGGTATCCAATGAATGGTTCCATATCCTTCTCCTCGATATAGAGCTTGGGGATCGAAAGCTCAAAGAGTGACGGGAAAGGTCGAGCGCCATCGATGCCAGGTGGTGAGAGTTCCGGCACGCGTATGCAGGTCTCAAGCCTTCGTAGGTGATCGCATTGGCGGGCGACCGACGGAAGGACGCGCCACGTTGGCCACTTCTCAACGAGATAATGTTGCCTGGCGACGAGGACTTCGACGTTCGGTAAGGCGAGACCAACCCACTCCAAGTCATTCCCATCAACTTCAACCCCTGACCTTAAATTAACTCCATAAGGTGCGATATCAGGATACATCAGATTCACTTCCGTCACCCCGACGTGTCTCATCGTCTCCCAAACTTCTCTTGGCAGTTTGCCATCACACTTCAGGCTGCGCAGAAGTGGGCAGGTCTGTAGTATGTGGAGTATCAATGGGGGTTCATTCCGCGGTTCCCGGCGCCGTCTGAGGCGGAAGCTGCGAAGAGCCGGCATAAACGATTGCCTCACTAGAGCTTCTATATAGACGTCGTTTCGAATTAGAGATATGTTGTTGAGCGATGGGAAAGTTAAAGATAGATTGTCGGGAGGTTGATTCCAGTGTCGACTTTCCGCTATGCTCAGTGTCTGAAGGCCCAGACAGGTGGTGAGGCTAACATAGTTGTCGCACGAGATGTAGCCGAAGTGAGTAAGTGAGCGGAGGCCAGTGAACGGCGCGTAGCTGCACGGCACTCGGAACGCAGACATTGACGAGATTTGCGATTCGTATTGAGCTAGGACTGAGAATAGAGGCTCAAGAGCGTGTTCCTCCCGTGTACTGGAGAGCGTGATCGACCTCACTTTCTTCCCCAGAAGGAGAGCGATGAGGTGAGAATAGGTTTCGGATGGATCGAGGTCGGGGACGGTTCCAGCATCTAGGACTGAAAGCTTGGCGCAGAGAGGTCCTCCAAAGTTATATATGAGCCTCGTGATGAGATCTAGCGTTGGTGGGTCCAACCCTACGTCAACATAGATATGGGTGACCTTGCTCGCGTATTTGTTCAGGAACAGAGTCCAGCGTTCTTGATTTATTTGCTCATATTCGAGGGCGAGTCTACGATACTGAAAGAAATGGTGATCAGAGAAGCCATACTGGATAGTTGTAAGGCAAACCCACGTAATTAACCCCTTCAGCAACGTCAACAAAAGGAGCAAGCTTGGCTAATAAAAGGCTCAAATTGATCCGCATGGTCCTCCACATGGCGTCCTGAGCGAGGCTAACCCATGCTTTACAGACCAAGGCCACGACGACCAGCTCCTTTGTTGATAGTTCCTCGAGAATCTCTAGAAATATTTCGGGGAGGAAAAGAACTGGGTGCGGACCACCCATGAATGTCTCCTTCTGAGTTACAACCTGCGAAGCTGGGAATCAGAAGTTGAGTGACGGAGCCCAAGCTGAAGAAGTTGTTGGTGGTAAAGTGTAGAGTCAGACATCACATGTTTAACCCCACTCATGTCCGACTGTTGCTCGACCCTCAAAGCTCCTGTCCCCAATTAACATCCATATAGTCCCGGGCTCACCTATGGCTCCCCAAGATGCGATAGCTGATTCTTCCTTCACCCTACTCCTTGCATGCGATCATACCAATCCAATCAGCAGCTGCTCTGTAGCCCAACAATAGGATTCGGATTTGCCTAAGTATATCACCCCAACCCACTCACTTCTGGCAACCTTCGCAGACGAACACGGCTCATTTGTCTCCTCTCGTACATACAGATAGCGGTGCATTGCTTATATAAGTTGTCAATCCCCACCCTGAGCCTTTAACAAGGGCCTACTCGTTTCACACTAAGCGAATGATCCAAATATAGACGTGACACACAATGTGGGAGGAACTGCGGAGACTCTAGCGAAAGGATGCTCCGTACTCTCCCTGTCGTCTCGTCTAGTCATTGGTAGGGGCGACGACACCAACGCCAGCAGCTCGCGCCTCTTGACTAGGTTACCCTCAGCACCCCTATACTGCTATTCCTCAATATTCTATTTAATCATGCCTTCGACGCGGGCACCCAAGCCGTTGCATTACATGCAGTATTATGTGCGTTATGCACGAATCTACATCGCTTGATGGACTTGCTCATTGTGTCCGGCTTCTAGGTCAACCGGGCCACAATAGATCCTTTCCGATTCGATGATGATCCAAGGTCTAACCTAGTGAACTCACTTCTTGCTACAGCGCTGTGTCGATGCTTTCATCTTATCATCTTCTTTACCTTGTGGGCTGTGAGTCGTATTATTCGTGGACGCTGCAGCCCGTCATGATCTTAATCCTAAATTTGATACCTCACCAGGTCGGTGTCATCATGTTCAATGCATTCGAACATGCAGGAGAACAACAGCCTCTATCGAATGCCCAAATTGTGCTGGGGATTACTCAGACTCCCATTGGTGGCCGTCTGGCCTTCTCAAGTACTACACTGACCATGTAAGGCTCTTCTACTATCGAAACATTGAGCTAAACAAGAATAGGCTGATCTTCCAATTGCCCACTCTTTAGGTTCGGTACGATCCTGGGGTTTGTTATTGCCCACCGTACCGCGAGTTCTTTCGAGCGATATAACGAAGGAAGGAAATACTGGTCTGCTATTGTATTTGGAAGCCGTCTGCTGGCACGCACAATTTGGTTTCATATTCCTAGTAAGCCGTTATCTGAATGTTCCTCATCTTGCACCTCCTGACCATTCGTCGGAAATTATTCATTTAGATGAGTTACCTCTTGCCCCTCCTTCGGACCAAAAATCTCCCAAAGGCTGCGCAGATTACCGAATGCGCACTATTATTGAGAAAAAGTCAGCGATCAATCTCATCGAAGCGTTTGCGTGAGTTGCATTGCCCTTTTTACTTCACACAGAGGGCTGACAGGATCACATGCTTTTTACTGTAGGGTGTCTGTCAAGCACTACTTACGCGGTGAAGAGTCCATCTATTACACCGACCTATATCATCTCGTCAAACATCTACCCAGTTACGCTCTTCTAGTGAGCGATTTGAGTGATGACGATTCATGCAGCTCGCCCGATGTCGATGAACTCCAGAATGGGCGGTAATTTCAAGTTCACCCCTCAAAAGAACTCCCATCACAGGCTTGTCGCACAGAACACACTTCTATCCAGATGTCAGCCTGGAGCCGAGACGCTTGGAGGGTATCATTTCCCAAATCCTTGGTCACCCCTAAAACAAAGGCAAATAACGACGAGAAACCATCATCCAGAAGTGCTTCTGGGTCTTCACCGAGTCTATCCAAACGGCAGAGTGGCGAAGTCGCTGAATCCATCCTGGAGCCGGAGTTGACACCAAGCTGGAACCCTCCGCGGTACTCTATCTTTAACATCTTCCCATTTTCGTTGCTTGTGAGGGATATGAAGAGATTGGAGTGCATCGGGTGGGGGCAGTCGGCGGGGCTGAGAGGACGACAAAGGAGCTCTCACCATAGCATTCCGTTGGAGCTCACATTCTATCTCGTCAGTTGCGAACTGCTTGCCCGCCACTTTACTTCACTCACTAAGGTCATTGGTACAACCTATAGAGTTCCTATATCTCCTCGCTGCGGGAGAGGAAGGTCTGTGATGTCCCAACGCACAGTGAGCCTCTACTCTATCATTTCCCTTATGATACCGCCAAACTCATGGCTGATTGAATGGGTGTAAACAGCTTGTTCGCGGGCTTGAACCAGCTCGTTGAATCTTTTACGGGCTTGGAGCGTATCATGACCACTCCGATGCCCTTTTCCTACTCAGTCCATATCTGGAGCGTCACGACCTTATATGTGGCATTGCTTGTGAGCGTTTCTCCATTGAATGCATTGCAGGCAATTAGGGTCGGCTGACGCATATTCAAATAGCCATTCCAACTTTGGGACTCGTTAAAATATTTGGCGATTCCTGCCACGGGGATTGCTGTAAGCCACTCTCAACGGATTATGTTACGTGCGTATAACTAACAGGTATTACAAACCAGGCTTTCATCTTCTACGGTTTCATCGTAGCTGGAGAAGAGATCGAAAGTGAGATAGTTTTGAACTTTGTCCCGTAATTCATGCGGACGATGTTGACGATTTGGATAGATCCCTTCGGCTACGCCAGAAATCACCTGAACCTCGATCATTTCACTGAACATATTATCAAGCCTGAGTTAAACGCGCTGACGGCCCTTCCAATGCCTGACATCGGCGTCTGGGCGTTTGACCCTGAAAATACTCATGTCTTCTGCGGAGATGGCCGCGGCGAACCGAACGTGACGCCTGAGAGTTGGATGGAGAGAGGCGAGAATGCTATGCGGGAAGTACTCGCTCGGGTAGATCACCGCAAAAGATAATGGTTTCACCTATTCACCTAATTGATGACCTCTGTATTCTACTCTATGTCCTGTATCACGTATTACCCTTAGATGCCTTCCTCAAATATGGACATATGCCACACCTATGTTACTGGCGGAACGAATCGCACAAGTGGAGATGCAACCCACCATGGTGTCAATAAATCCGACATTATATTTCAATGGTTGATAGCTTCAGTATAATGCGTAGGCAAGAAGCAGAAAGGAAAAGGAATAAAAGTGCAACAATGGAATAATCATACAAGGGCGACCACAACCAAAAATCAAATCTTTTACATGGTAAACATGTGTACATCCGTGAGGTCCCCAGACTCATTAACCTACGAGCAGAAAATCAGAATTTGGGGGCGAACAACTTGAGCGAAGGGACATACCATTATGGCTCCAATCCGTTCTTCGTCTATAACTACATTCGCAAAGGCGAATGTCTCTTTGGTCGTAACCTGTCGGTAAGGCAAACGCGACTCAATAGGTTCTAGCCAAAGCTTGCTGGGTGGAATGCGGCTGGGACCGTCGATAAGCCTGACCGAGATCTCCCTCATCTCCTCGTCCGCTCTCCCTTGTTCCGTTGCTGAAAGCGAGGTGTCCTCTCGTTGTTTTCCTTTCCCACTTCTCACCGCCGCATGTGCTCCTCGTCGTTCAAGCGTTCCGCCGCCCGCGCAAAACTCTACTTTCGCAATCTCGTCCCTCGAAGCCGCCAATCGCCTCTCCTCCGACTCTTTCGCGACGATGAACGGATTGAAGTCCAGAATCCTCAAGTGACATAACGCCTGATCGTCATCTTGAGCCTTGGCAGGAGGCGACATCACAATCCGTGTGCCGCTGACGAAACATGCCCATGATAGGTGTTTCATTGTGATCCACCGCGAGATGTTTGGCCCCCAGTTGGTCCATGGAAGAGCCCACGGCTTGAAAGACGCACCAGGCCAACGTCCTCTGGTAGTCCTCAGGATATCTTCGATACGGCCAAGGAAAGCCTTGCGCTGGACGACTAGTGTGAATCGCTCGTGAAGCGGCGCGCCAGCGGTGGCCGCCGCAGAGTGCCCATGACACACCATAAAACTAAACGACAGAAGGGCGCAGGCCGGATCCAGCTGGAATGGTGACGAGGAGGTTGGTGTTGACGAGGATGATGAAGGTGGTAAACTGGAGGTGAGGGGTGGGATTTCAGAGTTACAACATATTGTGTTGACAGAGACTTCCAGGGGCGTTCGCATCAGCGGTAGCTCAAAGCTGGCAATTCGGACAGCGGACGGGATTGAACCGCATGCCAGACGAGACGATCGACGCGGCGCCGCCTTCTTCTCAAACATATACACGTCCAGTGATGCCGGATTTGGCTTTCTTGATGGCAGAACTATGATGTCCGAGGTCAAGAATCCAAAGTCATCGAAGAATCGACGCTCCTTAGCGGAGTCGATACACTGATGTAGAGATGCTAGTCAGACCAAATCGTGGCCACCAATGGCTTAAAGAATGAGCTGGGATCAGACTTACAGCTTTAGTGACACCTGTCTTCCAATCGTATATGATTAGGGATTGGTGAGATACGTCGTGGTCAAAGGAGTGAAACATGATGCCGATCATGTTTCCAAAGCACCGGACGGACACTTGTGAGACGGAAATTCCTGGATTGTACTCAAGCACTGCTTTTTTGGCACCCGCATGTGGTATAAACGCGGAGAGTGTCATAAAGTGGACGAGGAAAGGATCCTCCCTAGTACAGAATCGATCGATCAGCTTCTACAATGACAAATCAAACTGAAAAACCCTTACCTCTCAATCCTTGCCTGAATTATAACCGCCAAATCCTGCGATGCATCGATACCTAGCCCGTAGACAGGGAATCCCACATTCCTACTCCATGTCGGGACATCGACCTTGCCGGAGATGACCGAAGGCAGTCGCATGCCCAGCAGCTCACAAGCATTGCCTGATAACGAGTCTTCCTCAGGATCGGTAGAACTCTGAGTATCCTCTTCATCAGTAGAATCAGGCGCTTTGGCTCCAACGAGGACGCCGCCGCAGAGATCAAACGACCCTAGACGGCGTGGTATCGGTATAACATCTCGCCGCGTCGGATTGAGGCTCGACCATGCTCGCTCTTGGGTGAGGAGCCGATTGAGCTTCACAGCAGTCGAAAGTCTGCTAGCAGGGTTGTCGACTGCGCCGACTAATTCCAGAGAAGGCAGCAGATATGAGCGACACTCAGTCCATCCACGAATATTGTAGCCACGTCTGATCGAATCTCACCTCTGCCCAGAGCGATATGATACTGGAGCAGGACTGATCCTTTGATGATCCTATTGAACCTTTGGGATACCTGGAATGGGCGCCATCAGTTCGCCAAACAGATGACTGACAAACGATGAGGCTTACCCTTGAGCAGCAGAGGAGATCGGTGGCGGGAAGATGACTGAGAGTAGTAGTAACGAGCTCAGCAGGAAGTGCATCTGCATATCTTATAGGCAGGTATAAATCTTCTGAAGGCATCGGAGTAGCAGGTATGGTCCTTGTAGGAGATGGGGAGACAAGACGTTGTAGTGAAGCCAGTGCAGGTTCCTGAGCTCGTGGTTCAGGCACTCGGACCGTTCCCATTCCACTCATTCGGGAATAGTCACTCCAATTGCAGTCATCGGCATCAAATCAATTGAAGCAGATCTCCGTGTGTATATACATGAATCATCGGTATTTCGTCTAATGGCATGAAATGATACGAGCGCGAAAACCTCGCCTGTTGTCCTCCTGACTACGCTTTCTATTGTCTATCACCGTCGCTCGCCCCTGACATAGCTGTGTCCGTAAATGTGCGCAGGGCGCTCTGACTAGTATGAGCCCTCGCGTTGTGGGCGGGGCCGCTGGCTGCTGGCCGATGAACTCACACCCCCTGCTCGCATGGACGATGAGGTCGAGCTTCTTCCAGATGGCATGGATGGTCTCAATGAGGCCTGGGCACCAGGAGTTCCTGGCGTGCGGTCGTGGTCGCCTCCAAGGGCATCGCTGCCACGTGGCCCTTGTTGCGCATTCGCGGCTGCAAGTGTTGCTTGCCAACCAAAGGCCGCATTCAGAGCACGTTGGAACTGTTCTTGGATGACCGTGAGCGCGCGCCCTTGCACCGAGGCGAGTTGGCGGTCGATGAGCTCCTCGTTTTCCAAGAGGAATGGTAGCAAGTACTTTTGATAAATGATGGTTGATCCCTGTGGCGATGCAATGTCAACCACAATGCCTGGTGCTCCCAGCCGCGCCAGCGCTTACCTGCGTCTGGGGGAGGACCAAAAAGAGAAGGAAAAGCGTCTTGACTTCATGATAGAAGGGGAACCTGAGACCACCATTCGGTCAGTCCGCGTACCCGTGTCGCTCAATAGGACTATCAAGAGATGCTCACCAGCTCACAAATACCTCAAAGTTATACTCATATGCTACCATAGCAGCGATGATTATCCAGTACATCATCCATCTTGGGGATTCTCTCTCGTATCCAGGACGGTTGGCAAGCGTTTTGAAGGTCTCATACGCCGGGTACAAGAAAGCAACGAAGGTCCTAAAGGTAGGAGTTTCGCGTGAGCTGGGGTATACAAGAGCTATAGATGCAGAGGCTTACGAGATGGCTCGAGTCACAAGATAAAAGATGCCCATGTCGTAGACTTTTGAGGGGATGGTTGATGGATTTCAATGGCAACTGAGCCGGAAGTAGTTCTAATTACTTACATACTAATGTGGGCAAGCAAACATGTGGCCGACGCGAGAATACGCCCAACGCCATTGGCCGAGACAAATAATGCCTAAGGAAAGCACACAACGTCTATAGAATATGCGAAAGGAAGGAAACGGGATTACAAAGTCCCTAAAAGCGTCCTGCACCATGCGTTTCCTTCCACCTTGGGTCTATACTCTTCGAAGCACCGTTTCAACACGTCCAGCTGTTCCTCTGGAGACACGCCTCCCATTTCCACGTCTTCACCCTCATCCCCAGCCGACCGTCCAGCTTGCAAACCAGATCGTGATGCCCACTCATGAAGGATCTCTTGGATCAGTTGGGTGCCTTCGTCTGTCTCCAATTTCGAGTGCTTATTGGCGGTTTGTTCAGAGTCTGAATAAATGAAAGAAATGGAACATGAATCTCTTCTTAGCCTGTATCTACCGTTAAGGTCACTTACCACCAAAGTCTTCTAGCTCATCGGCCTTCCTCTTTGCCAGCTAAATAAGATCAACAAGATTAATATTGATACAAGTACGGCGGCAGGAGGAAATCGTACCTTTATGACGCTCTCCGGGAAGTTCGCGAGCTCAGCGACATGAATACCAAAGCTCTGGTCACAGATACCTTGAGTGGAAAGGTTGCATTGGTATTGTTGTACCGATGTATTTTACTGTCTCACCCACCTGGTTCCACCTTATACAACAATGTGATGTCTCTATCATGCTTCGATGTACCAGACGCACGAGGCGAGACGTGCGCAACGACGTGCAGGTTTTGAATATGAGGGTACTCCTGTGACAAGGCCGTCAACTCGTGGAAATGAGTCGCAAATAGGCAAAAGGCGTGAATCTCTGTCGCAATATGTCTAGAGCAGGGAAGCCATGTAAGAATCTTTCGTCGTGTAGAGCATGGCTGAGTTATGGCGACTCACTCCGAGATTGCCCATGCTAAGCCAAAGCCGTCATATGTAGACGTTCCACGTCCCAGCTCGTCGATAATGATCAGCGAGTCTTTTGTCGCAGACTATGAGGCACATCAAATATTGGAACGTTAATACCAATGCAATGCGGCCCAGCGAGCATTAGGCTACCACGTACCTTGAGGATGGTTGCAGTTTCTAGCATCTCAGCCATGAAAGTCGAAACACCCTTCAACTGTGAATCACCAGCGCCAACGCGAGCCAAAACCGAGTCGAAGACAGGGATCTGGGCTTCAGAGCAAGGGACGAAGCAACCGACTTGGGCCATGAGAGCAATAACGCCGATCTTTTGAAGAAGTTTCAGTTCGAAACATAACGCGAATGTGTCGCTTGCTTATTACCTGTCGGATGTACGTAGACTTCCCGCCCATGTTGGGACCAGTGATGATGAGGAACTCGCTCTTTCCTTTGATCATCTCTACATCATTTGCGATGAAGCTGATGTCATCTTGTACTTCTAGACATGGATGTCTCGCCTCTTTCACGATCAAATCCCCAGTACCTGTATCAACTGTGATGTCAGCCTCCGCCTCGAGCTCAGTACCAAGATCTCAAGCACCTTTCTCTAGAACCACCGGTTTCACGTAGGCTTCTGGAGCGTTTGCAGACACATGTGCAAAACTGAAGAGTCGGAGAAACCATGCACGTGAGGGGCCTGTCACCACTGCCCAGAGCAATAAATGCGCACCTAATTATGACATCCAGATGAGCAATTATGACATCCAATTCTTCCAAAACGGGGGTATATGTAGCTATGCATGGTGATGGCTCAGCAATGACAGACTCGTGTCAATCACAAGATGCGCGCTTACCTGCAATGGCGATGACTTCCTTCACCAGCCCACTCTGCATCCTTTGATACTCGTCCGTCGTGCCTCTATACCGATTGGACAGATCCCGTAACTCTGGGGTAGTAAAGAACACGCCGCCTTTAAGCGTCTGGAGCTCTGAGTAACCCTTCTTGTTTTGGATCACTTTAGCATCCTAAAGAGAGGACTTTCGTCAACACGACAATAAGGGGAAACCAAAATAAGTCGGCTCAATAGATATGATCAAGATACCAACATTCTTGGTGACACGGAAACAGTATCCATGAACAGTATTATTCTCCAGATGGAGCTTCTTATCCAGTTCGAGACCTAAATCCGTACCAGCACCGCGATGCTCTTCGTCCAAACCATCTCGTATCTCGCCAAGACTATCCGCCAGTTCTTGTAGTCTCGGATCATAGTCAGGTTTCAGGACGAACATATGATGATTGAGTTGGTCGAGATCGAGGGTCTGTTCAACCATTGCTGTGTATTTCTCCAAACTTGCGATGCAATCCTGCCAGAGGCGGTAGCATCAGTAAAAAGCAAGATATCTAAAACATAAATAACCTACATCTAACTTATCAAGGTATTCGCGCTTTACGAGATCCTCGTGACCGTCCTTGTCTATGTGGTAATCTATGCTCTGCAAAGACGTCTTCAGGCCCTCGAGCTGGTGGATAAGACGAAAAAGATATGATAAGGTGATGCACTGCACCAAGCAACTGTGCATTTGGTTCACACCTTGATCACGGCTTGATATATTCGGACAACGTCTTCCAACGACGCGACCGACTTTTGGAAGCGCTTGCATATCCTACGCATGTCGGGCATTGACTTGAGGTAATCGTCCTGTAAAATCCGTAAATAAGTCCATCAAACTCTGAAAATATCTTAGGCGTAGGGCACAAACCTGTAAATTACGGCGAGAGTTCGAGTCGTCGACGAACACCTCAACCAGATCCTGACGAATTTCTGTGCAGGTCTCAAAGGTCAGTTCAAGTCGTACAGTTGTCATTGTTAACACGCACTAATCTGATGCAGGTTGACCAACGGCTGCTTCAGCCACCCACCCAACAGTCTAACACCTTGTGCGGTCTTGCATCTGTTCAGAAGTCCAAACAGACTCATATTCTTCGCACCATGGTCTTGCTGCGGATTCGGCATCAGGTTGAGAGCGCGTAGTGCAGACGCGTCTAGCTTCATGTACTGAGAGAGGTCATGGTGGTGTAGCGTATACTGCCCAAAGTTCGTGTCCTCGGTCATGAGCCCAAGATACGCGATGAGCGCGGAGATAGCCGCCATGGCAATCTTTAGGTCGTATTCAGCTGGTGGAGTCGCGTTAATATTAGCCAATTTCAAAGGCGCAGAGCGACACGTGATCCTCACGAAGTGCAGCCGATGATGTATTCTCCTTCAGGAGACGATTCAGGTCTTGCTCGACGTGTTTTGGGACGAATTCGCCTGCGACCGTCAAAGGATATCATCAGCTGGAGGATAATCCTCGACATTGAATGTCACTTACCAGCTTTGCGTTCAGTGATGACAGCTCCACACCTCTCGATAACTTCCTTTAACTTCGTCAAATCGAGGTCTTTCTGTTTCTCATCCGCTTGAAGGACACATTCCTTCACGCCGAGTTGTATAACCAGCGACTCGGTATTCGAGAACAGATCGTTGTCCACGAATTCGGACACGCCAAGCTGCCGGATCGACGCGTCTGCAAAGGCGATCCCGACGGAACGCTCGTTTCCTCGGGTCGAAAGCTTCAATGCCATGACAATGGGTGGGGAGAGGATATCAGTATTTAGAAATAGCAGGTCTTCCACGTCTTGGAGATTGCCGGGAGACGCCTGGATGCGACGCGCGGGTTTGTTTCGTATTTAGCGCGATTCGGACACTCCAGTATATATGTCCAGCGTACCTGTCGCGCCATAGTGAACTTGGATTTCTTTCCCCCTTCCGAAGTCCATATTTCGATCCTCAGCTGCTTCACCGTGAGAGCGTCCCGAAGGAAAGTCTTCGCGACGGCTTGGGACATCGTAACTGACGGCAGCAACGAGTCCTTCTTTCCGAGCTGCTTGATGACAGAGTTGGTCCGATACACCTGCATGGCCACATATTGAGCATCTTCTCCGTGTACAGAGTACCAGTCCTACGCAATTTCAGGGGGGAAGAGGGAATGTCAATGGGCAAACGGTCGAAATGCGGTCAAACGGGCGTAACGAACCCCTCGATCGAAGAGTCGAATGGTATCGCTTCCTTTCTAAAGGAGATATAACTCGATTCAGAACAACTAATAGTAAAGGTGTTCTGAAGGACATACCTTGGGAAGTTTTGCAAAGAACTCGCAAAACCCGACGTCCGTGGCGCTGTCTATTTAGAGACGTGACGACGCGTCAATTTAGACTCTATTATGCACGAGTGAAACATAAAGCCTTTACCAAGCTCTTTCTCGGCTGTTTCCTTGTCGTACATAGGTTTTGCGGATAAAACCTGTATTGAAGAATTTGTGAGGTAAAAAAGACTCGAGAGGTGGTTGGAATTGCGATCGAGCGCGCTTGCTGATGCTTGTTGTGGTGGCGACGCTAAAGGGTCTACAGGACCCAGGCACCTAGAGACCGACTTGGGAGGTTGAGAGCAGCATCAGCACGCGCCTGTACTCGCGGAATCCGGGAATCTACATGGGTGGAGAGATTGGAGAGGGTGATCTCTCAAGTGGGAATTTAGAAGAAGTCAATTCCTCGAGCTCGGTAGTAGCCGCGACAGCCTTCCTTCAAGTCGCTACCCGAACAACTTCCCATTTTGACCCGAACCACACGCGAAATGCCTCGCCTCAGACGATATAGGCCTAAAGCGTTTAAATAGGGGTGCCAACGTGGAAATTTATAGCTCAGTGTCTCCCTTCACTTCATCCCCACCCCCATCTTATGAAAGCGCAACCCCTTCCCCCTGTGTCGTCGGACATCGAATCGCAAGAAGATCCTAAACAAGGATACAATCGTCGATTAGTGAAAACCACTTCACGGATAGTACTGGCCTTACTCACTCTCACAACCGTGGCACTTGTCCTCTCTGTCAACTTGAACGGACCTGGAACCCGTGTCAATGATCCTCATCGGCCATGATATATGTACGTTGCACTCGGCTTTCAACCGTGGGACGGCTAATTGGTTTGGCTCACCTGATCCCGCTTGGCCTTAGACACATCATAATCACGTCTCTAGATTTAGAGATTTTACTCTATCCCTGATAGCCTGATAGGTGCGGGAAATGGACGAAAGGGCCCCTACAATAACCTCTACAGCCCAAGAAATCAATTTCGGGTGCCCTTTGATTTGTATCCTCTCCTAAACGTTGACGGCCATCGTATATTGTCAGCAGAGTTGCGCACGAACAAATAATTTCATCAATGTAATCGAAACGGATCATGACCTTGAGGTTACATGGTGATCGCTAAAGATCCATGTACCATTCTTTGTAGTGGAGTTCACCTTCAAGATGTCATTGATACAAGGCTTCCTGACCTCTTCTGGTGGAGCGCTTGCACCCAGTCCCCGGCACTTTGTTCTCAGAGGCGATTTCGCTTGGGGGCACCGGCGAGCGATGGAAGTTTCATATCGATATTCGGAATATCAAGTGTCTTGGCACTCATGCACAACCCACAATGGCCCCAGCGTCCATCAGTGATAGCTGCGCGCGGTCTCATGCAGCTCAACGCGACGTCGCAACGTGCTGAGTCTATCTGGTCTGGCTTGCTTACCTATAGGAAGCTTCAGGTTGGCACGAATGGCTTTCACAGCAAGAGGTGAAACAAGACAATGGCTCAGCTTGTGACACGGAAAAATTGATGATAGTTCATTGAGGAGCCCTTTGCGGATTCACACTGTCACTGGACCTGCGCACAACGCCTCCCAGTGCTGATGAGCGCCTCCTGGGCTCCCGAGACCCTAATTGAGCTCCTACAACATATGCATTCGCGTCGGGCCATCCATAGGACAGCTTGATGCCTACCGCCTGCGAGAAGAGTTGGATATCACCCACCAAGCGTCGTGGCGTCTGCCTTGATACCAGGTAGACCGCATATAGTGACGGAAACGGGAAGGCACTGACCATGACATCCAGCAACCAACTCCCGATAGCGTGCGTTGCCCACGTGATGTCTAACAGTGTGAACGTATACAAGTACACATTCTGGTAATACTAATTTCACCGCATTGCAACCACTTCCTGTCAGTGAGCTGAAGGTGATTAAATCAGGACTTTATATCTATGACATGGGCTAACCAACTTATATTTATTGTTATTTCGGTTAGATTATGTCGCTTCAACGATTCGTTACTACCCATCGGACCATCAGTATCAATGCTATGGTCCTCCTCTTAGGATTCATCACCCTAACATCCACGCCTTCTCTCATCCCCCTCATCACTCTAACCACCAGTCTATTACTTGGTACAACGGCCGTGGTCCACCGTCAACATGCCGTCTTCGACCTATTCTCCATCCTCGCGGTCCTCACCGTCGCATCCACCTTAGCGAATATATCAGCCTTG
This sequence comes from Tulasnella sp. JGI-2019a, assembly GCA_019633535.1. Lineage (NCBI taxonomy): Eukaryota > Fungi > Basidiomycota > Agaricomycetes > Cantharellales > Tulasnellaceae > Tulasnella sp. JGI-2019a. Next base: position 32,801 of record WSUE01000127.1, read on the forward strand.
GAAACAGCCTTCCCATCGGTTGCTTCCTCACTGATGTACGGATTTATTCGAAGTGGCCTCTCTTCCGCCATTGCCCTCATAATCTTCTGCATGAACACGCTTGTACAGCATCGGACCACTCAATCACCTTGGTTGTGTATCATCCCCTTTCCAACGATCTGGACAACGATTTGGATGGTTATCAGTCAGATCAGTCCGGTAGGGAGATTGGGTCTCTGGACGCCACTGCAAGGAGACGCCTCGTACGCGTGGATGAGGCCTTATGTTGGACTGGCCGGCATCGACTTTGTCATCAGTGCATGGGCCGTGCTGGGCGCGGAGCTGTTTGGAAGGTGGATTCAATGCTCAGGTGACGACAGCGTGCATGGAGAATCCAATGGAAGGAATGGTTCGAACCCGTACCACGATGCATCTTTACTCGGAGAAGAGATGGGGACCAGCTATGACGAGGAAGATGGCGATCAACGTGCTCAGCAACACCGCCTTACGGGATCCCCATCTCGCCCAAATCCATTTGCGACTCTCTTTGTCCTCTTAGTCGCATTGACGCTTCCGTCCTTCTTCACCTCCCCAATTCCTCTTCCACCTCACTCGGACCATACTACTCCCGTCAGCGTCTCCTGCGTACTACCAATGCACCGCTCATTCGAGTCCCCTTTAACTGTTCTCGATCAATATATCACGGAGACAAAGCGAGTCGCAGCATTGGCCAGGATTCACGTGTGGCCCGAGGGTGCCGTAGCTTTCGAATCTGTCCCAGTACGAAAGCAGGCGATGAAAAGGATCGAGGAGACTGCCCATGGGCAAGAAGTGTGGATTGCAGCTTCGTTCAGCGAACCTGATCCAACCGCTGCAAGCGAATCGGACGGTCGAGAGGGTGTTCGGAGGAACGGGATGGCTCTGATAGGCCCAAACGGTGAAATCTTTGAGTACTTCAAACGGATGTTGGTTCCAGGTACGCGTCTTTATTTGAAATCTCTGATTTCCTGGATCTTAATGTATATAATTCTCCCTCACATCCTCTCCGATGAACAGTTGTTGAATCTTATAGGCACCATCCATCCTCTCGCCTACCACCTATCGCGACAATATCCATTCCGATGCCTCACCTACCCAACAGACGATCTAAGCACCTACACCGCAACGTGACCCTCACCACCTCCATCTGCCTCGACTTCTCCCAGCCCCTCCCCATCCTCCCAGGTCACCCTTCCCTCATCTTAGCGCCCGCACAGACATGGCACCCATCCATCGGATTTGCAATGGCTCAACTCGCTCAAGCGCGTGCTGAGGAGATCGGAAGCGCGGTGCTTTGGTGCGATGGTGGTAGTGGTGGTGTTTCTGGAGTGTACGGGGCGGGACGTGGTGGTGGCGGTTCATCTTTCCTTGATGTCGCTCAGACCGGGAACGGTGGGAGTTGGGTCGCAACAGTCGGTATACCTTTCAACGAGGGTGAGAGAGACGAGAAAAGCGGCGGGGAATGGACAAAGAGAACAGTGTACGCCCAGTTAGGGGATTACGGAAGTTTCGGGGTGTTGGTGACTCTGGTTTTCCTCGGGTTCATTTATGAGGTTGGGATGATCAAGATCTACGCTTGGAGCCATATCGAAGGGGGTGAGGGCGAAGGCGCGAGTTGGTTCATGTGGACGAGGTATTCTGCTAGGAGGCTGGGTGGCGGTGTCCGAGGCGTCATTCAGTACATCACTGAGAGAGGAGAGCCCCAGCAACCTCATGTCAACGCGCCACCTCAACAAGCGAATCTCATCGACACGGAGGATTAAAAATTGATTCTTTGATACAAGGTTCCGATTAATGACACAAAGACTCTCTTCACACAACTTGTGGTCATATATAAAATGGAAAGGACAAGTGGGAGGTGCAACAGCAAGAAAATGTGTGTGAGAGAGAGAGAGAGAGAGAGCGATCACGAAAAAAGCAGACGTTCACTTAGATGCTGGCAATAAACTACGTCTTACTCCACCCTAGCCAACCCATCATCCCACCTTTACCCCGAGCACCATCATCATCATGCTTCCCCTTTTCGTCCTTGGGCTTCTCCAGATCATCCAAACGCAACGCGCTATCCCACACTCCCTCCAAACCCGTCGGCTGCTCTCTTGGGAAGAACCGCTGCGTCCTCAGATATGGCTGATGTTCGCCATCTTGACCCTGGCATCCATTTCCCCGTCCCGGAGTCGGGTCCCATTCCATCTGATCTTCCGGATTGATGTTTGATGACATCCCGAATTGTTGAGACGATGATTCAAGGCCTGAGGTTTGGCCGAACACGATACGTCGTTTAGAAGGAAGGACCGGTGGTGGTGGTAGGGAATGGTGGGTGAAAGATGGGGGTGTTGTCGTCGTTGTCGGTGTGAGAAGAGGTAATGAGGAAGATCGCCACATAGTGTTCACCTCGATGTCCATTGACGGGGAATGCGGCCGGCTATTTCTAAGCGGATGCGGATCGAGGGAGAGGGAAGAAAACACTGCATCTTCCGTTCCGAGTGAGGGATCACCCGGAATCGAGTGAGATACGAGCGGTGTGCTTCGAAAAGGTCGATTTTCTCGTGGTCGTTCTGTCAGGTTGATGGACCACAATGCAACAACAGGAAGCTAGGTATCCGTGGCGCATGATGAGTTTGGAAGGTATCAACCATGTGATCGTGTGATATCAACGTACCACGAGCTTTGTTACCAAGAGTAATACTTTGGCATCTGGATGAGCGGTTAACAAGCTGCCAACACGGATGACCCATTGTATCCACTGGTAATTCTGAGGCCGTAGAAAATATGTCGAATCAACTTCTCAACTAAGGAGTCTCGCCCTTTGATAACGTAACTTACAGTCCATACCCATCGATTCTGGAACTCAAGTTGCCGCCCGCGTAGTCTTGCGTTCTCCACGCGAGGTATTGTAGGATCCCATGGTATTGGTACGAGAGACAGTGCGCGCAGAATTCGATTGGTATCCCAGGAAAGATCCAAGAATCTGCAATCTGTCGGTTTATGTTGTGTAAGGACAACGAGACGGGCAGGTTAGAAGAAAGAATCTGTTCGAATATAACTCACCTACGAAAGAGACGACCAAGGTTGTAAACGCTACCAAGATCCACGCGAACGCTCGGAATCTCCACATCCACAAGCGCCACCCGCTATATGATACTTCCGCCGTTTGATGGGGAGGATAGGCATCCCTACGAGTCTCTACAGAGGCCGTCCTTGCTCGTCGTTCTGGATACACAGATCTTTGCTTTGTCTTCCGGAGCCATCCACCAAGCGCTGTAGAGCGGGCCATCTGATCCTTGCGCCGAATGTCCTCTTCCACTGCTGGAAGGCAGTTGGAGCAGATGGGCGGGTACCGTACGTCAAGCGACGCTTTGTATGCATCCATATTACCGAGTAATTGTTGATACATGTGGTCCTGAAGGTTTCATCGCCAGACGTCAATTACAACTGGGCCAGGTAAAGGCTGTGGAACTCACGAGCCATTCGGTGTTTTAGCGTACGTTAGACGGAGGGAGGTAGTTCGACAATAAGTTCATTTGAAGCGTCTGATTCGTGTGACATGTGTGGCAGAATGGATTCGTGGATGATAGTAATGGGAAGCTGTTCTTGCTTGGCGATGCTATGAGAGATGGTTTCGAGTAAGCGCGCTTGTCCTTTGGCACAAGCGTCTGAGGCTCACCTCTGACCGCGTACGAAGCATGGTTCAAATCTTCTTGATGCATGGCCGGTTCATCCGATAGCACCCGACCATTGGCATCATATCGGTTGCGGCAAGAGCAGTGAGGACAGATAAAGTTCTTGGAGTCCGCCGGCGCTGGGTCCAGTGGCAATAAACAGTAAAAGCAAGTGGTTGAAGGTGGTTTAGACCTGAGTAATCTACGCATTTGTTGTACGTGGTGAATCGATGCTGATGCTTGAGGCAGGGGCAGGAACTAACCCGAATATGGAGGGTGGTCAAGAACGCGATCAGAAATGGTGCCCGAGGCGGTGACTTCCACGACCTCCACTTAGTAAAACTCGCTGTTCATACTTCCTCTATATACAATGTCTCAGACGTATAACGCCAATCCAACTGTGTTCGCTGCATCCGTCCATTCATTCCGTCAGCACGACCCTGATACCCTCTGGCTTCCACATGGAGAATCGCCATCGGACGACGAGGACGAGGATACGCCCATCGACGCTCAAGAAGTCTTCGGTATGTGTATAACACTTGCGAATGATCAAGCATATCATTTACGACAATTCCCCGTCCATGAAAGATCTGCTTCGATCCATAACAGATCCTGAACACCCTCTGACTCTAGAAGAGCTCAAGGTAGTCTCTCGAGATCAGATCAAGGTGGACGGCAGGATGGTTGATGTCGAGTTTACCCCTACTACTCCCGCCTGTGGTATGGCTAATGTCATAGGCAAGTGCTTGACGGGCTTGGGTCTCGCGATTATAGCTGCTGAGCCGGACTGTCATCACTTCCTTAGGATTAGCCATCATGGTCCGTCTAATCCGGAGTCTACCAATGAGATACAAGGTGAAGATATCCATGACACCCGGAAGCCATCAACATAATGCACAAGGTAAGGGGGAGTTTAAACTCTACGATAAAACTTAATGTATTGATCATGACGCACATCTGCTTCCTGCCACCTAAGTCACCAAGCAGCTGAATGACAAAGAGCGTGTTGCCGCGGCGATGGAAGTTGATGCAATCATGGATAGTATCAATACTATGTTATCCACAGCAGGACAACGTGGACATAGGGATTGAGATCTGAAGAAGCTAGCTCGGAGGCTGGAGTAGATCAAAATGTATTCCCGAGTTTTTATGTACCCAATGGCAGGTGTGGATGTTCCCCACTGCTTCTGAACCCAGATGAGATCTTCTGGTTTTAGTCCAGGTCCTCGTTCACAAAGACCGCCGCGGCACCCATGCCTGTCCCAATGCACATAGATGTAACCAGCACCTAATGCAGGCTTGATCAGCCAAGTAAACAAATGACACGCACAATAGCTTGCCTTCTGCTTGCGCCTCCTCAGCTCGGCGAGCCCAGTAGCAACCTGCCTCGCGCCCGTCGCTCGTAATCATCCGGCACAACACATCCATTCATCTCCGTTAGCCGCAATAGATTCCCGGGGAGTAGAAAATTGGACTCATCTAGTGGATGCCCGAGCGCGATCGCGCCGCCGTTGACGTTGACTTTGTCCTTGTCCAATCCTAACGTCTTGATACAATACACCATCATGCTCGCAAATGCCTCGTTCACTTCGAACAGATCGACATCGTTCACGGTGATACCAGCCATCTCCAAAACCCGAGGGATAGCGATGGACGGGCCAATGCCCATGATTCTAGGTTGAAGACCTATATAGATTCAATCAAGACCAGGCTCCGCAAGCCCTTTCGATTATTCGGGAGCCGTCATGGACTTACCAACAATAGTGGTCGTGACCCACTTTCCCAAAACCTTCAGCCCAAGTTCCTCTGCCTTACTCCGTCGCATAAGTAAAACGGCGCCAGCTCCATCAGTGATCTGACCCGCATTCCCGCCCGTAGTCTTGTCTCCCCATTGAGGGAAGGCAGCGCGAATCTTGCCGAGCGCGTCTGCGGTAGTGCCATGTCGAATACCATCATCTTCTGACACAACAATCCGCTCCCGCTTTTCGGAGCCAGGAGGAGCGTTGAAAGCTTCGATGGGAACAATCTCGTCCTTGAAGTGCCCAGATAATTGCGCGTGTGATGCGCGTTGGAAGGATCTATAGCGGGATTGTCATTTAGATCGCACGCGTCATCTTCCATTATTGAATGAACCCGGCGACGTACGTGGCAGCCCATGAATCCATCTCCTCCCGCGTCACACCGAAATCGTTTGCAACGTTTTCCGAAGTCCATCCCATTGGCTCTTTACAGTCGCGCGCGGTGCCATGGGCCAAGATCTCATCGCTCGGTTTCGCAGCACCTCTGTCGTTACTGTCAAACAACAGATCATCAGATAACTGTCTTGATAATGATCGCGATGATGTCATACTTCATGGTCATGCTTTCGATCCCCACGGCCAATCCAATATCGATTTGACCCGCTTTGATCTGATTCCCTATCGTTGTCACTGCCATTAGACCACTAGAACAAAATCTAGACAAGGAGGTCTCGTTAAACGTAGATCACGCAAGAATCTCGGTATGGTGTTGTCAAGCTGACCGGTTGATGACCTGAACCGGGGTCGAGATCGGTATTCCAGCCGCCAATGCTGCCCCACGGGCTTCGTAGCCTGCTCCAGGAGCAAGAACCTCCCCCACGCAAATGTCACCAATGAGAGCGGGGTCAATTCCAGCCTTCTTGATGACAGCCTGGCGATTTAGAACAGTAATCAAAATGAGTAGAGAGCAGAATGGGAATCCGCGTTTTGTGTACGTACTTTGAACACAGATGTGAGAAGCTCATCGCTTCGAGTATCCTTGAAGGCGCCTTTCTTCGCTTTGCAAAGCGGAGACCTTTGAATATTGGAGCAGGCAAATCACTTGAGTTCGAGTGATCCTTCTGGAGGTGGCGGTAGACAGCATACCTGACAGCCATTGTGATGACAACATCGTCTGGGTGTTTGGCTTCCAAAGCCACAGTGCCGGCCGAAGTCGTAAGGTGTGATTTGAGCTGGCGAAGACGATCCATTATCCTTATTCTGTTGGCAGTTTCTTGTCAACAAAGTTGAAACGATGAACAGAAAATTCGGCAATGGCCGTGGCCGGAACCCGAGGTGACGAGACTGCTCCCACATGACCATCAACAGTGAGGGCAAAACGGATCTTCAAATTGGGGAATACAGGTGGAATCTTTGAACGAAACCAAAAAGGGTGTAGGCGCGAACCTGTTGCCAGATCTATTTTGAGCTGGGAGAACGTTTGAGTTTCATAATGGACAATGAGGCGAAGCTCCGATGGACTCCCCAACCTCGGGCCGTCCTTGGAAAGCCTCTCATCCGAATTGGCCCGATACAATTAGTAGGACACCTTTGTATCACTCATCCTGGTGTATTCAACATGTACGGAGAGCTCCGGAGAACCGATGGACAGCTACTTCTCGTCGTTCCAAGCCTTTTGACCTCGGATACGATGTGGCCTGTGCACAAATCAATTCCTTCGGAACTCTGAACATCATATCTGATGCTAAACCAAGATGGACCATTCAGTCTGTGCATATTAATCTATTCGAGTATGATGAACACGCAACTAGCTCTCAGAGTACTTTTTGATGTTGACGAAGCCTAACTCATACCCTGTCAGGCGGAGGCGAGGGGAAATGGTAGCCGTGTACGATCAAATGATTCACAATGAGCTACCTAATGAGTTCGCCTGTTGGCGCATCACGAAACATCTCGGCGTCTTGCCCCCATGAACTGGTTGCCAAGAGTAACCCAACTGCTGGGGAATATCTGATCTTTTCACCCCGCCTTCAGTGCTAAACCACGGAAAATCTACAGCTGCTGTGGGTGGAAGCCATACGGGCTCTATGAGACGAGCCGCCCTAGATCTCATGCGCATCGGATGAGCGCTGTCCGCAGTGGGACCACGGGAGCCAACATTGGGAATTGTGGCGTCGAGCTCCATCCCTCCCCTAACCACGCTTCTGTCTTGGATTTGACGGACCTTGATACTTCCGATGTTGCTCCACCTGTATACTACAATCGCCTATGTGGATGAAACGTTACGTATTTACTGACCATGAAGCCATAGGACTACACAGATAACACCCCTATTAAAGGGCTTTTCGTGTTCTAAGGACCTATAAAGGCGTACCCTCGGACTAATGTTTCCGTACCTCTGGACAAGCTTCGAATGAGATGTAGGCCTCTGGAAGCAAGTGATACCATCCGGCATTGGTACTTGAACCCGTTCGCGAACTTACCACGCACTGCTACCGGCATCCCAGTAAAGATGGCAGCCTCGGGAAGGAGATACATCGGAAACTCCTTCAACTCGGGCAGCTTCTCCGACTCAATGGATGGGTATGTTGATGAACCCAAATTGAAGAACTCTACGTGGGATGTTCGACTCGATGTTGTCGACAAATGCCGCCTCAGCTTTCGATTACCCATCCCCATCGAATGGTGTAAAGCAAATTATTGGCAGTGCCATGGCCATACGATATCCTACCTTTAAAGTGGCCCTCAGTCCTAGCAGACAGTAGTTATGAGAAGCAGAAGGGCGGATACTTTCCCCGAGGCTTCTCCTCCACGACCCATAATACTGTGAAAATGTTTACCCTCTGCTCTGGCGCCTGCCTTATCGTGCGGGATATCCTCGGTTACGTTCATCCGCCGCGTGTGTTGCCTCTCTCCTTCTTCGGAGCCGTGATCCCTACTCTTGCTAATCGTGGTCAGATGGAGCCTAGGTATAAGTATAGTCCGGTCCATCCGGGCGGTCCGCATCTTTCTTGAGATCCCACTCGCCCACCACACCTCTCATCTCCATTCTATCGTTAGCAGCATCTCACACAAGAAAGATGTCGCACTCCTCAGACAATGAGAAGGGGAGCATCCATGAGGTCGACCGCGTCCACATCGGTGACTTCGCCATCGAAAAGGTCCAGGACGCCAGCCAATTGAAAGGTGTTAAGGTGGTTGAGAAAGTGCAGAACGGTGAGCCCACTCTACCCGAACTGCAAGCCCGGGACGCTAGCTGATCGTCTTTCTTCAGCTGCATACGCTGCCGCCGTGAAGCAATCCAACTTATCCCCATGGACTGCTCGCTCTATGACTCTGTTCTGCTGCATGTTCATCTCCTTCCTGGTGGGTATCTCCGTTTGATTGTCCCCAGCCAGCGCGACAACTTACCGATTGCCGTATTGAACAGTGCTCCTGCGCCAACGGTTATGACGGCTCTCTCATGACAGCCATTAACGCCATGCCTTATTACCAACAGAAATTCAACCCGGGTACCCTTGGTTCCAGCACCGGTCTCATCTTCTCAATTTGTATGTTGTTCCGCAAACGTATCACGCGCTCGTCGATTCTCATAGCTTTGTCACAATCCAGATACTGTCGGAGGCATTGTCGGTCCATGGATTGCCGGACCCATCGCTGATGGAAGATTTGGACGTAGGGGTGGCATGTTCGCTGGTGCTGTGAGTCGCTTACCATTTGTTGCCGGGGCCAACAACAATGCTCATACTAGCGACAGATCATCATTTGTATCGGATCAGCGGTCATTGCCTCCGCCAATCATATGAACCAATTCATCGGTGGACGCTTCATTCTCGGATTCGGTGTCTCAGGTGAGTTTCGAGGAAGCTATGTTGCCACTCCTCCAACTCAGTCTAACATAACATTTCCTATTGCATAGTCCTGACCACATCAGCACCCTCGTACTGTGTTGAGATCTGCCCTCCCCAATGGAGAGGTCGCATGACTGGTTTCTATAACTGCGGTTGGTTCGGAGGTTCCATCCCGTGAGTCGTCACGATCTTCCTTCAGATCGCAATTAAGCATGCATCTCGGCTGACTTGGGCCTCCTCATTAGTGCTGCTGCAATTACTTTGGGCTGCTCCAAGATCAAGAGCGACCTTTCATGGCGACTACCTCTCATCTTCCAGTGCGGACCTTCCGTTGTTGTTATCTGCGCTGTGTGGTTCCTTCCCGAGAGTCCCCGTTGGTTGATGGCCGCAGGGCGTGACCAGGAGGCTCGCGACTTCCTCACCAAGTACCACGGATCAGGCAACCCCAACGATCCCGTCGTCGAGCTCGAGTACATCGAATTCAAGGAGAACATTGCCCTCGACGGTGCTGACAAGAGGTGGTGGGACTACTCTGAGTAAGCACCAGCCTGGACCCCTGTAATCAAGGAGTAGAGTCTTACTTCGTACTTGCGCCCTTCTTTTACAGGCTGTTCAAGACCCATTCTGCACGCTGGCGTTCGTTCATGGTCCTCCTCATGGGCGTCTTCGGACAGTTCTCCGGAAATGGTCTCGGTTACTTCAACACAGAAATCTACAAGGCCGTCGGCTACGATACCCAGCAGCAATTCGATCTCAACTTGGGCAACTCTATCACTTCAGCCGTCGGTGCCGGATTTGGTGTCGCCCTCGCCGATCGCATGCCCCGTAGGACCGCGCTCGTCTGGGGCACGTTCTTCTCTGCCCTCATGCTTGCTGCCAACGCTGGATTCTCGGCCAAGTGGGCAGAGATGCCCGATGATGCCAAGAACCTCAACAGTGCGTCCTTTGATTCTTTCCCTTTAATTGGCGTGAGTTAGCGACGAACTAACCATGATACCCACACATAGTTGGACGTGGCGCCGTCGCTTTCTACTTCTTGTTCAACGTCATTTATTCGTTCGCCTACACCCCGCTCCAGGCGCTCTACCCCGTGGAAGGTAACGAAAACCCGATCTTCTCAACGCGCATTTACTGATCATGTATCTCGATATTCCTCTAGTCCTACAAACCACGACTCGTGCCAAGGGTATGGCCATGTACGCCGTCGTCGTTTCTCTCATCTCTTTCATCAACCTGTACGCCGGACCCATCGCTCTGGACAACATCGGGTGTGAGTACCTTTCATTCCTTGCTTCCCATCATTGCTAATATCCGTAACCTGCCCTCCTTTAGACAAGTACGTCTACATCTTCGTCGGCTGGGATCTCTGCGAGACCGTTCTCTGGTACCTCTTCTGCGTGGAGACTGTTGGCCGCACACTTGAGGAACTCGAGGACATCTTCTCCTCGAGGAGCCCGGTAGCCGAGTCGAAGCGCAAGCGCACGGTTGCCGTGAAGAGTGACGGTGGTGTAGTTGTCGTTGGCGACTTGTAGAGGGAAAATGTTTTGTTCACCTCGGTTTTTGCTATTTTCCCTGCGTTCTGTCCTTGCATCTTTATTCTGATGGTCTACTTGTTCCGATTGTCCCCCACTTATACTGAGTCTTGTACATATATGCGCGAATCATGTCCGTTTTGTGGCAGTACAGTCGCATCATGCTGTGTGATGAAAGGAACTGGACAGTTTCACAAGGGGCTAAGTTACTTTCACTCACAATTTCTCATTTGCACTTGAGGATATCCAAAGCAGCTTTAACCTGCCGAACTCTCTATCAAACAGCCACGGGTAGCCCGGCACAGAGCAATGACGCCGCCCAAAAGGAGGATTTTATAAACCAGAAGATGAGAATATACTGCGCTATATTAGGTTTTCACCTTGAAAAATCAGGGTGTTTGAGAAGATACAGTGGCTATAAGTACCCATTTAAACGCCATTCATCCGTGGATTTTGTTGGATTGAGGACCGAATGTCTTATACATTTCAACCACTGATTATGGCTATGGGTAGACTTTGGCTGCTGCGGTTAGGACCACGGGAGACGAAAAAGATTGGACGTCGGCCGAGTGTTGCTGTCGTGACTCAGGTATGTAATATCGAAATGGCCCCTTCGATCGTCGAATGCCTTAATAATCGAAGCTTCATGACACGATGTAGGATATCGACCACGGCCTTCCAACCGGGGATAGCTTGACCGATGGATTCGCTTCGCTTGATTACCTGTTGAGTCCCCGCCTTCCATCCACTAGCCACATCGCAACCACGAGATACGAAACAGAGATACAAAGTAAATAACGCTCTCCTGTGTGTACCGCATGAGGCGTTTTTCGTCTCAATAGACGCTGAAGACCCTTCGCGGCTATGTCCTCCCCCCCTCTCCCCGCTGCTGCTAAAGGATACGCCCGTCGTGAAACCAATTGCGAACGCGTCCTGATTTCAGTCAAGGCATAAAGCCCTCAGGGCGTCATCACGAGGCGAGCGTCGACGAGAAGGAATAACACGAGGCCATTTGGCTCAATGTCGCAATCCAATCCAGATAGCTCATAATGAGGAGACGCGAAATAACAGCATACCCACACAGGCAGGGTTAACCAACTTATGGCGAAGCTGTCAACGAACTCAGGTGGTGACAGAGATTGCTGGGCCTCTACCACTTCCTGAGCCCTCACCGTGTATAGGCGAGGGGTAGTAAAGTCTCGCGCTTCCCTCGGGAGGACCTACAGGTCGGTCTTTTCCTCCGCTCCGGTCGGTCGGGCTATCAGCTTGTACCACGGAACAGCGTCGGTTTCTTGCTGAGGAAAGGAACCCACGGGCTTAGAACTGCAATTTGCGCATAGCTTCCAATGACAACGGAGCAGCCAAGGCGTTAACTTTAAGCTCCGTTTCGATGCCGTCAAGGAAAGATACAAGAGAGTGGTAAAGCTGAAACACGGTCTATACGTCGCCCCTGTAGCCGTTGCTAACTTGCCTCGTGGTAGCCGGCGGCCTCTCTTTCTCTTTCAAAAGCTTTGGATTGGATTACATGGTATGCGTGAATGCTCATTTATACCAGTGAACAACAAGACAAGAAAGTGACGCGCCGGCAGGTCAAAAGGGACGCGGAGAGCACGGAGAACTTGGTCCGCGGCATTCTATCAACCATCAATCCCATTATTTTTTGGTCAGCCGGCCTCGCCGGGCTCACGGGCCCCATGAAACTTTCTGACTCCTGACCAGCGCTCATATGTTTCAGCAACTGCGGTCTTTTTCCCATTGTCGACTCCTTGAACTGCCGGGATATCGGTAAAGGACGGGCGCCTTGAGTCTGGATCAACCAATTGATTTCTTGGGCATTAGAATCGTCTCAGCCCGAGTGGGTTAATGTCTAGCCCACATGCTATGCCGCTCCCCGCCATACACAGTGTTTCTGTTGCCGGGAACACTAGAGTGACCAACTGCTTCGGCCTGCCTCTGGGTATACACGCGAGTGTGCGCGACGTCATAGCTGGGAGGTACACTTCAACTAGATCAGAAATAAGGGGGTTAGACCAGGTTACAACAATGGTCAGCCATGATGAACGAATCCTATCCTCTGGTACGCAACGCAACGTGGCCCTTTCATTAAGTTTGCGTGTATTATTGACTCGCCTGTGTGTATTCTTACTTCCGGCGATGAGCCAAGTTTAAAATCCCTTTCCTTCAGGGTGTAACCGCCGCCGCCCCAAGTTTCAAGTGAACCCTTGACCTGCTTCCCTTTTGCCAAACGCCTCTAGTCCCTCCCTGACAACACAGTGGCGAGCTTGGGGAGAAAGCTATACCGACGGCTCGCCCTGGTCCTTTATATGGTCCACCGATGTGCGCAAAGAGGATACATATCTTCCCTGCTTCGTTTTACATCCTGATCTCGTATTCCCTTCCTTCCTCTCACTAACTTACTCATTCCTTACTATGTCGACCCTTGACGGTGAGCTCATATCATGCCGCAAGCAGACGGTTTTATCCAACTAATTATCCCTTTGACTCTTTTAGTGA
>WSUE01000127.1:46214-99367 GCA_019633535.1 Tulasnella sp. JGI-2019a
GACCCTTGACGGTGAGCTCATATCATGCCGCAAGCAGACGGTTTTATCCAACTAATTATCCCTTTGACTCTTTTAGTGACCCAACCACGATGGTTCACGCAAGTTCATAACTTTGCAAAGCGACGATGGATTGACATTCACGTCGTCAATGTACCGGAGGGGCCGAGGCACGCAGAGGTATGGACGTCAACGATCATCAGTAAGCTTTTCCTTTCACCTGAGGCATCCAAACGAATACTGACGCTGACAATTTGTCTTCTTATTCCCCTCGAAGTTCGTGACGTCCGGACCGATGCACTTGTCCAATGCGCCGGGAGCATGCATTCCGCTACTGGCGCGACGAAGCGAAGTGCTCAAGACGCGGCGAGCTATCTCGCTCTAGTCGCGCTTGGCGTCACTCAGTAAAGCGCCCCGTGTGTTATGCCACCCACATTCCCTCCGCCTTAACGATCCCCAATGCAGTATCATCTTCCAACCCCCCTTCCTTTCATTTATGTTGTCGAAGTCTCAGACAGTGCCGCTGGCTTCGGTATCGTCAGAATTTGTGGCCAGCATAGACTGATAGGCATGACATATGACAAATCACCTTGGACTTCCAACATGAAACCGTCGAGTGCAGGGTTGCCAAGGATAACCCTTGTCTTGCTATCACACTCAGGGTGTAAGAGTTGAGGGCTTTTGAGGACTTCACCAGGGTTAGAATCCCGGGATGTCCTTACGGTGCCCACTGTATTCCCATTTAGTAACTTGGGATTCAAGGATGAAGAACGCATTGGCACCCTTACTGACCCTAGCGCCGGCGGTTGCCTGTTTTGATCGACAACCGACTCGGCGCTTAAGTTCAGCCAACTGTACCTTCCTGTGAGACTTTCCGTGCCCCTCATCTGTTGCTGGCGGGTACTCCGCGTCGGGCCTTGTAACTGCGGTGGTCGGGCGAGCCCGATATCCCTGAATCACAGAGCTTCTATTCTTTTCATTCTCTCTTCCATCATGGTTCTGTTTCAATTGGTTGGCCTATACGGATAAGGGTGCCATACAACCTGTGTTCCGGGCTTCATCTCGGAGTTTTCATTCTGAATCTGAAGCTGCATAACCTTTCAGGCCATTTGGTTGGGCACACATTCCCATTGTCCGCTCCCAAGAGTACAGAGCTTGCAAAGGGACCGGCACTTCACGCCGGAACCATTTATGTTATGTAGCGGGTGCGCCACGCTTGAGACTGGGCCATATCTCTGGTACTAGCTCAGTCGATCGAAAGAGCGCCCGAAGGCACGATACGAGGTATACGTTGTATCTGAAGCTTTGCTACCGCATGGTACACGAGATCCGTGAAGAGCGTAGACAGGGTGTGAGCGGGAAGATTCCGATCACTTTTTTTTTTTTTTGCCCTTCCTCAGAATCTCAGTCTCACTAGGCTTAGGGTTAGAGTAATGATTGGATATTCTATCACGTAAAACGTCACACAGATTCCGCTATGAACGTTCGGGGACGAGGGCAGCGGTTCTTAGATATGTTCCAAGTGAGCAATACACGAGCACCCCAGTTGCGCCCCTCATCAAATATTGCATCCCCATATGAATGACGGTGTAAGACGCACAAGGAATTTCCGTGAACCTAGGGCGCAAGGACGTTAAATAGATAACTAGAGGCGACAGTCACCTATATTATTCCCGAACATGCAAAGCAGAATTTCCAGCGTTCCTTGACTTGTTTTCAATTTGGCCAAAGTATGTGACGTTGTGTCGTTCAGCATCACCTTGTCGATCTACAACCCCGCTGATGAATTTCTTTATCACTTCGGGTTCTTGGCTCGAGTGGTCCGCGACTCCTCGCGAAGAAGCAGACAACGGGTGTAGCTGTTTCCACCGGACCGAGGGTGGCACGCACTTTGTTGATGGCCCATATGCATACAACAAGGCCCCGCGTTGCACTTGGCAGCAAATAAAACGGGATTCAGTTAAACCGCGACAGTTTAATGAGAATTTTTTTGCCAATATCAGTAGCGATACGCACTGTCACCGTTCATTATGAGATCGTCAATATCATGGAGAGTTGAACATTCAAATCAGTCAGGGCCGATCATGAACTGTCGACAGAGAAATTACGTATTCATCACTGGATTAACCAAACACGTGAAGATTGGAGGCAGGCAAGCTCTGCGGTTGGTAGGCCGCTCCAGATGGGATACACAAGGAGAGTAAGAAATGAACAAGGTTTTGTGAGCACCGAACGCCGTTTCGAGAAGCATCACAATCAAAATCTAGATATATAAGCCGATATATCAATAATTGGGTTATCTGAGGCTTGGATTGCAAGAATGCTCCCGTTCACTAAGACTCGGCCCCAACCATCTATCGGCCGCAGCACAACTGGAAACCAGAACATTCTTCCCTGCAGGGTCTGGAACCCAGCCGTCTTCGTCGATCTCGAGAACACATAGATGATTTTCGGGGATGGGCCCAACCTGCGGGTCATCAGCCAATCCGATTTCTTGCTACTTCCCAAATGGTTCGGCATTCTTCGTCTCCGAAATAATGTGCTTAGACATCGAGTGAAAAGTTGAGACTTGTGATCGTGGTTGTTCGACGTACAGGATGTCTGACTAGCTTTCCGGATGACGCATCCCACAGGCGGAGAGTGCTGTCAGAGGACGCCGTGACGATTTTATTTGAATTAGGTGCAAAGGCAAGACGATAGGCGTGGCTAACATGACTATCTGGTCGTCTCTGGCCAAGTCTGGTGGGCTCTCCGGTTTAGCAGTTCCACAATATAGGTTCGCCATCGTAAGACGCTAAGGCGATCGTCTTTCCATTGGGCTAACGACGTCACGAGTATGGCCGTGCCAAGCATTTCCGATCGGCGCCCCCAGTTGATGCATCCTACAGGCGGAGAGTCCTATCCACATCCCCAGAGACGATTCTTTTGCTATCCGGTGACTAAGCAATGCACTTCACACCCCACTATGTTGGTATGGCCTTTCCAGGAACTCCCAATCAATCCTCTTCTCTTGATCCCCTCGCTCCCTTGGCTGCCTGGATGACAACCAAACTTCCATCATTGCATACCCGCATCCGTTACGAGATACGGAATTCCCGTTCGATATGTTCATTGGCGCTGTAGAGAAGTATGCGAGGACTGGAATGGTAGAGGTGGTCAAACTCCCTGGTGGAATCAAGAAGAACACGTGACGCGCACTCCACCAACACTTCGCAAAGTCCTAATTCTTGGCTCCGGTGGCCTCTCCATCGGCCAAGCTAGATAATTCGACTACTCTGGCTCTCAGGTCATCAAAAGTGCCGAAGGAGGAAGGCATCTACACCATCATGGTAAACCCCAATATCTCTAACATCGCAACTTCAAAAGGTCTCGCCGACAAGCGGACTAGGAAGTGGATTCGCGCAAAATGAGGATCAGCTCCGAGTGTTGTGCGAGAAGTCGTTCGCCACAAGCTCGCAGGTCCCCGTTGAGAAGTCCATGAAGAGAAGGAAGGAGATTGAGTACGAAGCGGTCAGGGATTGGTAGGATAACTGCATCACCATTTGCAACATGGAGGTCCGTTTAGATGCACATTTGGGAACGCGCAGATTCCAACGCGATTGAGTTTTTAGAACTTTGATCCCCTTGGCATCCATACTGGTGACGAGAACAACGACCAACCGGGAACGGTTTGACTGGTAGATTCTTCGATATTGTGCGTCGAGTCTCGCCTTCAGATATCTCTATCTCATAGCCACATCACAACAACGAACGGGGATTATACATTGGCAATCGAACGAGATTTGAGACAGAGATGCAAGGTAAACTAAACACTCCCGCGTGTGCCGCATGAGTATGAGGTGTTCCTCGTCTCGACATGTGCTGAAGGCGCTTCGCGGCTATATTTCCCTGTGTTCTCCAGCCCCACTACCTGCTGTCAAAGAATATGTTCATTGTGACACCGATTATGAACAGGTCCTGAGTTCAATCATTGCTATCAGCGTAGGGCGCATCCTCAGGCACAAAGCCCTCAGTATGTCATCATGAGGCTATTTGGTTTGAAGTCTTGGTGGGAGATTCCGCGCCTCTCCATATCTTGGACCACCCAGTGAGCTGAAAAGCAGCCCGATCCAGTAAGCCCATAACGAGGAGACTTGAAAGCACAGCAACCTATGGCGAAGCTGTCAGCGAACTCGGAAGGATACTGGACTCTGCCTTTACAACGACTTCCTGCGATTTCACCGCGTGTAAGCGGGCAGAAGTAAAGCCCGGAACTTTCCTTCGGAAGGACGTGCGGGTCACTCTTTTCCTCCGCTCCGGTCGGCTGGACTGACTGTCGGCTGTGAGTGTCGCCTTCTTGTTCAGGAAGGAATCTTGGGATTGTAATTTGTAGGTAGCTTCCAACGACAACGGAGCAGCCAAGACGCTAACTCTAAGGTCCCTTAACGGTACCGTCCAGGGAATATACAAGAGAGGGGTAAAGCTGAAACACGATCTATATGTCGCCCCTGAGTTCGTTCCACTGGAGCTTGTTGCTAGCTTGCCTCGTGGTAGCTGGCGACCTCTTTCTCTTTCTTTCTCGAAAGCCTTGCATTATATTGTATCAAGTACGTGGGCGTTCTCTTATACTAGTGAACAACAATACACAGGAAAGTAACGGAGAGATCAAGGGACATGGGGAGCACGGAGAACTCACATTCTCAATCTACCATTGTTCTTGGTCCGCCGGCGTGGTCGGCCTCACAGGCCCCATGAAATCCAGAGTCGTCTAACTCTATCCAGACTAGCACTCATGTATTGCAATGACCGCGGTCTCTTTCCTGATCTGTTACGGATGAGCGCTTGAGTTTGGGTCAAACTATTGGTTTCTTGGGCCCTCAAAGTATCAAAAACACCTCAGCTCAACTGGCTCGTATCCAATCCCACAGGCTATGCCGCTCTACACCATATACAATGCTCTCGGTGTAGGGGGCGCTGGAGTGAACAATCGCCTTGTCTGCACAACCCCCCCACGGAAACAGAAGAATGCAGCTGTACACAGGAGCATGCGCAATATGCTATTAGCTAGGGGTGCACTCTCGACTAGCCTATAAATAGAGGGTTTCAATTAGGTCGCGACAATAGTCAGCTACGACGAACTCTACAACCTGCCACGTGGCCCTTTCACCTAGTTGGCGTCGGCGCTCAGTATTATTGACTCACCCCTGTGGATTGCTACTGCCACAATGAGCGACATTCTCTCCTTCAGGGTCAAATTGCCTTCAAGTTTCAAGTAAACCCTCAAACATCTAGCTTCCTTTTTGCCAAACGCTCGTAGTGGGGCCCTCCCCGACAACAGACCAGTGGCCAATTCATCGGAGCTAGGCGAGAAACCTCACTGACGGCTTGCTCCGGCCCCTTATATGGTTCCACAACCTGCGCAAAGAGCATACAAATTTCCCTTACTCTTTTGCATCCCACTCTCGTATCTCCCTCCCACTAACTTACTCATTCATTACTATGTCGGCCCTTGACGGTGAGCTCATATCATGCCGCAAGCAGACGGTTTTATCCAACTAATTATCCCTTTGACTCTTTTAGTGACCCAACCACATTGGTTCACGCAAGTTCATAACTTTGCAAAGCGACAATGGATTGATTTTCACGTCGTCAATGTACCGGAGGGGCCGAGGCACGCAGAGATATGGACGTCGACAATCATCAGTACGCCTTGTGTTCTTGCCACCTGGAGCATCCAAACTGAGACTGACAATGATCATCTGTCTACTTATTCCCTTGGAAGTTCGCAACGTCCGGACCAACAACCTTGTTCAATGCGCCGGGAGCATGCATTCCGCTACTGGCGTGACGAAGCGAAGTGCTCAAGACGCCGCGAGCTATCTTGCTCTAGTTGCGCTTGGCGTCACTCAGTAAATCGCCCGCGTGCTGTACTGGCCATACTCCCTCCCCTTTAATACTTCTACCCCCCACGCTGAACTTGTGCTGTCGAAGTCTTAGACAGTGCCGCTGGCTTCGGTATCGTCTGAATTTGTGACCAGTATAGAACGATAGGAATGACATATAATAATGACCTCGGACTTCTACTTTCGGGTGCATGGTCTGCCGGAGGTGATCCTTACCCCCGCACGTGTCTCAGGGTGGAAGAGGGACTATGGTTTGAGACCTCTTCAACTCGCCGGTGCGACCACCAGGGTCAGAATCCGGGATGTACTGGCTGTGTTCACTGTATTCCCATTTGGTAACTCAGAACTCGAGGGCGCATTGGCATCGCTGAATGCTGGCTCTAGCGCCGGTGGCTGACCGACCACTGACCTGGCGCTTATACCAGCCAACTGGAAATGACGACCTTCCTGTGAGACTCCCTCTACCCCCCAATTTGTTGTTGGTGGGTACTCCGCGTCGGGGCCTTGTAACCGTGGTGGGTTGGGCGAGCCCGATACCCCTGAAGTCTTCCGTTCTCATTTCCATCGTGGTTCTGTTTCGATCGCTTGGTTAGCTCATATGGATAAAGGTGACTGCAACCCGTGCTCCAGGGAGCTTCATCTCGAAGCTTCTAACCTGAAGTTGAAGCGACATCAGCCTCTTGGACCTGGGAGGCCATTTGGCTGGCATTCCCCCTATCACGCTCCCAAAATACAGGGCTTGTGAAAGGGACTTACACTCCGCGCCGGAGCTACTTTATGTTACGTAGCTGCTACACTACGCTCGTCAGTCTGGGAAGGCTGGGCCACGGCTCTGGTGCCAGCTCAGTCGATCGAAAGACCGCGCGAAGCCATGATACGAGGGGTGCTCTTGAATATGGAGTTTTGCTACCGTATGGTACATGAGATCCGTGGAGAGAAGTGCAGGCAGGGGTATGAGTGGGAAGGTTCCGATCACCCTCTCGCCTGTACACTTTCACTCAAGCTTAGGGGCAAGATAATTGGATGTACTATCACGTAAGACGTCGTGCAGCCGGGAGACCCAGCTGTGAACAACATACAAGCGCTCCAGTTACGCCCCTCGCCAAAATAATTATCTATTAAATCAACACGAACAAGGATATAGGACGCGCAAGGAAGGTCCGCTCACCCACGAAGCCAGGGCGCAAGGACGTTGGAGGAGAGGCGGCAATGACCGATATCATTCGCAAGCATGCAAGTATAATTTCCGGGATGCTCCAATGCCAACCCAAGCGTATTCAAGATATCTTTGCATTCCCTGGCTTGTTGTGGGTGGGCTTCAATTTGGCACAAGTATATAGTCAGACGTGATGTTATACCGTTCAGCATGGCTCGTCGACCTACATCTAGCCGGTGAATTCCTTTATCGCATCGGGCTCTTAGCTCGAGGGATCCGCGGCTCCTCGGGACGACGCTTAGACCATGGGGTTGTTTCCACCAAGTGAGTGTGGCACGCACCGCGGTCGCTGATAGTGCATAGTAACAACAAGGCCCTCCGTTGTACTTGGCGGCAAATAAAGCGGGATCCAGCTGGCTGTGACGGTTTAATGAAAACTTTCGGCCAGCATCAGTGGGAAGTTACCCATTACGGCTCACCTTCTCTCCGAATCCTTAGGATCTCGACCGCTATCGTTACTTCTTTGAGTTGGCTAGGGTACGCGCTATGTAGTCAACTTCCGAACGAAGTAGCTTGCTTGCGGGGAATGGTGAAGCGGACCTTTTTAAAGCTGAAACGCCATCCCTTGAGCGGCCCTAGATTCCGCCCCAACCCTTAGCTGCTCGCCACGTGGGTTGAATTAGAGGTCTGTCTGCTTTGGAGATCTTGTGCATGGATGCGCTGTGAATAACAGGTTAATAAACCGAGCGTAATAACGAGCTTGGGTTTGGTGGATGTAAAGATCACAAGAACTATTGGAGAACTCTGAGAACTTAGTCAGCTGCCTATCGTCAACACCGATTGTTCCTAGTCCGCCGCCGCCGTCGGATCACAACCGAGAGCCCTATGTCAACCAGGACCTATACAGGCCCTCGCTTAGCGAAATCTTACTTAATCTTACCCACTGCCAGTCACTGACCACCCCTTTATATGCCCTGATCTGCTCGTTTTGTTGTGCGAAATGTGCGCCGTCGCTCTGGATACCGATGTCCACGATCTGCGACTATGCTCCCATTCCAGCCGCCTTCAAATTTCCGCTGGACCTGAACATTTTGGTCCAGGTACTCAAAGCACCGCCATGCAACTCTGTTGCTAGAAACCCTTGAGTGGACAATCGCGTGGAAGTAGGTCCACATAACCAGCGTTGTTTCTCCGTATATCGAATGCGCACCACAGTGAAAATTGTGTGGCCTGCTGGAGCGCATTGAGCGGAATCTGGTGTCATAGCTTGCCTGGCGCTGCCCGGGTCATGTTCAATCGAGTCGATATCATTACATGACGGGAGGTGTTTTTGCGTACCGCTGGCAACTTATTGTCCCTTGTACACTCAAGTCCCTCTCCCACATCGCCTCTGATGGCGGCGAACCGGGCTTAAAAGAACCCTCAATAGGGTCAGATCGCCTCTCAACGGTTATGGTAACCCTTTCCATCAAGCCCTCATTTTCTTTGTCAAAGCCCGTCGTAATCTTGCTAAACGACAGATTGGTGGCTATGCTCACAAACACGACGAGCGGATAACTTACCTGGGTCACTTAAATGGCTGCTTGATTTTCGGCGGGTGGATTCACGTCGGTCGCTCGATCCCCCGTTCACTGCGTCTGTACCCGTTTCTTTACCCATCAAGATGCCAAATCCCGATGGCAGTGAGTCCTGAAGATCGTGTAATTATTGGGCAGCATTTGCTTACATCAACCTCGCTAGATGTCAAACCGCGGTGGTACATGCACGTCCACAACTTCTCGAAGAAACGATGGATTGACTTTCACGTTGTGAACATCCCGGAAGGGCCGAGGCACACCGAGACATGGATATCAACCATCATCAGTTCGTGCTATTCATTGATTACGATCCCCTCATTGTCCTAACTATTTGACTAATCTCTTGACAGTCCGCGATGTTAAAGCCAAGGACCTCGTACAATGCGCTGGAACTATGCATTCGGCAACCGGCACGACAAAACGAGGGGCTCAAGACGCGGCGAGCTATCTTGCCCTTGTCGCTCTTGGTGTTGCTCAGTAAATCCCTTCTACTCGTCACCGGTCAATTCTGTCGTCTATGCTCCCCTTGAAGATCACTCTGCCGGAAGATGCAGTTCCCCTTTGTAAACACGCGCTGTCCGAGTCTCAGACAACACTTTCGTCTAGACTGCGGCCAGCAATGTATCCAAACAAATAACAATTGGTTTATGCAATGTACAATGACCCCTGCGATCGCAAGCTCCCACGAAGCGTGATCGTGATTGCATTCTGACCTCAATATCTCCTAAAATGATTCGGTAGGGTTGGAGATGGTGACGGTTGAGAATTTAAACAGGCAAGGAACCATGGAAACTCTCATCAACATCGTAGAATGCCCTGAATTCACCGGTGCAAGGTAAGGCCGTCAGGACCCGAGGGCTGGCACCCGAATTTG
Organism: Tulasnella sp. JGI-2019a; assembly: GCA_019633535.1. Lineage (NCBI taxonomy): Eukaryota > Fungi > Basidiomycota > Agaricomycetes > Cantharellales > Tulasnellaceae > Tulasnella sp. JGI-2019a. Next base: position 55,701 of record WSUE01000127.1, read on the forward strand.
TGTTTTGGAGTAAGCAATGTGCCCTTTAAGAAGCCAAGACTCAACAGTTGGGTGCGTTGTCACCGTATAAATATCGATGTTAGCGCCGGCTGGCTTCTCACTTTGATTTACGACGCCGCAACATTGGTTTATTAACCGACTTGGCGATTGCGCATGTTCGGTGTTCATCTTGCGTCCCGCGTATCATGAGCCATACACACCCTATCGTTGGATTTTCATGGGCAGAATCGCCTCTGCATAATATATTTCATTCCGCCGTGAGTTGGATAGCTTCTCTTCTGTCGTTCTCTCTTCGAGTTTGTGGAATTTGTGGTATGGGCCTAACCGCAAGTCTAGGGAGTTCACATGATCTCGCAAAGCTCCAACATAGTTTTCGGTAGGGGTAAAGAGGGTACTGTGTAGAAGGGCTGTAGCATGGGGTAGCCCTAACTCCGTGACAGCGGACCCTCGGTCACCAGCCAGCGAATACGTCGCATTTCAGCCCCCCCACACCCTCGCGGAATGTAATGTCTGCTCAAAGCACTTCGACCCTGCGCTAGCTCGTCCAATCCAAGGCCAGAGGGTCGTCGGAGATTGTGACATGCTCAGACCCGTTTTCACAATGCGAAGTAGGTGCTCGACGTCACACGGGCGGGAGTTGGCAGGAGCGACATGCATGCGGCAAGATATCACGTTAGCGATGATTCTTTAGTACTGGTCACCCTAGCCTTAAGTGGGACGTCCTAGGTAGTAATCGGGGTGTTTGTTGGAGGATAGCTGGGAGCAGAGCGGTAACTCCGGGTTCCTCTAAACAAGTGCGGTATGAATATCGGGGCGTCAGAACCACCGAGCATTTCCAAATCTTTTCCATCGCACACCACCTCGCAATTGGCTATTCATACACCGGTAGGGCTTCTTTGTGAGCCAGATATGCCGGTACAATTATGCCTCAGAGCTTTGTTAGGACAGCAGTCCGGAAGAACCCGTTCTAGGTGATGTCCGACGGATGAATCACTTACAGTAGGCTGTCTACCGCCAAGGCCAAAATAAAGAATAAAAAAATCTTGGACCTCCGAGTGATAGTGGCATCCCGGAGTATCTTCCTTCTACGATAGGCTGCTCGACATCGACGACAACCTGAGCTGCGCGAGGCCAGACAGCACTTGCAAGGAAATATCGGCTCCATGATAGCATGCTCCTTTCAGTGTAGTTATGTATGCCAGGTCATATCACGTCGACTCATGGCTGTACTTGCCCATAAGTCTTGCACAACCCAGCAGGAGCATAAAGAATCGAGCAGCTCTGTCATGTCCAGCCGAAGACGAAACAGGGACGCTTCGGCTGGCATATTGACGAGGCCAGTGTCATCAGCGGATCCGCGTGTCTCTTCTTACTAGATGCACGGTAGATTGTTGAGGATTTGGCACGGTATGGTAAATCTGGCATACATAAATGAGATTAGAGGCAGCAAGCGGTAATTGGGGGTAATGGGCAATGAAGCAGAATACGTAGTCATGTCCATTTCACGAGATGCAAGTGGCTTGGTTTGCTCTTCCACAATCATCTCTTAGCTGCTGTCCTCGGTCCAAACAACCCAAGCTCTCTCAACAACACGTCTGTTTCTCCGTCTGTTAAATCGATACGGTAGCTCTTTATTGAGTCCTGAAGGCCTATTCGAGCTTGCCATCGTCTGTCGTCGCGCACCACCGCATCACACGCACAGCTCTTTCTCCAACAAAACAGAACTTTCCAGCGCAACCACCCACCTTCATATTCTGAGATTTCTCGCTTCTGGTACGTCCTTGTCTGTGATTCTTTGCGCATTGCTACCGCTTTTCACGAATCCAGCCGAAGGCTGGCACTTGGGATTTTGACCGACTAGTCGAGACCGGACTCTGACTTGCCCTCATCTCAATCACCTGCGTCCGGAACAATCTGCGCCGAGGATACTCACGTTCAGCTCTCTGTTATTCTATATCCATACTTTCTAGCTTGATGATTGCTCAACCGACAACGTACGCGGACCGGGCGAAGATAAGTCGTCCGCCCTCTTCTGCCAAACCTGTCACCAGTCAGACACCTTCGACGAGTCAAACTCCACCAGAAGGATCTCAAAATAATCCATCTGGACTGTCGGAGCCGACGGCAGACAAGGCCGGTGCATCGTCTAGATCGATACCAAATGTCAACGGCGTCAACGGCATTCACCCATCTGCGGTCGCGGCGCCTGACGCAGCCGTCCCTGGAGAAACCGCTCGGACCCCCTCAGCCAAATTGGATCCAATTCCTTCCTCGACCGCTGTCATCAATGGTCACTCGGCTTCCAGTCCTCTCCAACCTAAGCAAAACGTTTGGGTACGAAGCGAGCAGGGGACACCCCGCGGTCCCCAATCGCAGTCCTCCTCTCGCAACAATCAAATCACGAAGGAGCCTATCGAAACAACACAATCTCAATCGTCCTCTCAGCTACCATCATCTTCTGCAGCTCCCACACTTCCGTTGAATCCTAAAGATAATCATTCCCGCCCATCACCCGCCGAGGCCATCAATCCCAGTAGCCATCCGTCAAGGCCAAACAAGAAAGCTCATAATAAACCTACGCCTAACTCAGGTGCTCCTCCAACACAGTTAGAGCCTGCTATTCCTCCGGATTTTGCTACATCTGCGGACTGGCCTGCCCCTATCGAAGCTGCGAACCCCGCGAATGCAAGTGCAAGCGCAGTGCCTTCCTCGTCGCGGAGAGACGGTTTTGGAGACGAGGATCTGTCGGTGGTCGAGCGAGCCCATTCAAGAGAGAGTTCATCCGCCGGTACCAATAGCCACGGAAAGAAAAGTAAGAGCACTGAGATTCACTATTGTATTCAGTTCGCTTCATCTTTATGTCCCAACTTCGTCCAAATAGCACAATGGAAGCCTATTCCGCCAGCTGAGCTACAGGCGACTGCAGATGCTTTGGCAATGACACGACCCTCAAGTCCACGACAGGGAGGGAGTGGTGGGGGACGAGGCAGACGCTCAGGAAATGGGGCACCGGCCGTCGATGATCGTCGGAATGGAAATGGGAACGCGGTCCCATATGGCGGCCGGAGTAGCGGTCACACAAGCAAGATATCTAGCTCCGCGAATAGTCCATCGAGATCTAATCTGTCGGCGCTACCTTCTGGACAGGCCGCGCAAGGCCTGGCCGTCAATTTCCAGTCGCATGCACTCCGTCCAAATACCGGTCATCTCAGCATGCCTGGGCAAGTCAACGGACAGCGGAGCCATCCACATTCCCCACTATCGCGCTCGCCTTATATCCTACCACAATCCAATGCACGCCAAAGCTCACCCCGCATAGGCGGCCACTCTCCAAATCACCCGCAATATCGACAAATAAACCAGCAGCCCCAACAACAGTTACGCCATCCTCTTCCACTCAACCCTTCGCATCCTGTGCAACCTATTATCAATCCTCAACCCAAAAAGAGGGTACCTCGGCCACCTCCATCCAAGGCACAAGCTGTTAGCGGCGATATTCTTCAACAACCGCTGGGTGATCAGGTGCCTATACCCACATTTGGTTCGATACAACCTGAACCGGACGTCGGATTAGGCTTGAGTGTCGGCGATAATGGAAGCTCAAATGGGCAGTCTGTCGTTGGATTTGTTGAGATTCCTGTGGAGACCGACATCGTTCGATGGCACGAGAAAGAGCGGATAGCAACTGAGCCTGAGAGGATCCTGAAAGCGGAAGGGCGATATGGTATCGGTGTCAAGACGACCCAGCTTGTAAAGTCAGAGAATGAGGGCAAGGGCGGGTCGGTGCCGGAGACGGTGCCAATGGAGGCCGAGATGCCGAAACCGGTGGAGGCCAGTAGCGTGGTACTGTCGTCTCAAGATGTTGATGCCCTGGAACCAATGCGGTCGCCCAAACACAAGTGGTCGTTTGGCTCATTTGAAGGGCACTCCGCTGGTCCTTCAACCATACGTTCGCAAATCCCTTTATATGGGGATGGATTGAGTATGTCACCACCACACGGTGATGGTGTCGGTCTAAATGGTTACGGTCGTGGTTCGGGTGGATCCCCGCCCTCTGGCTATGGCAACAGGCAATACAGCGAGGATAGGCGTGGCCCGAACAGCGAGGCTGGGCAGTATGGATACCCCCTATCTGAAGCTGGAATGGGTGGGTACGGAAGTCGGGGTACAGTTGGCAGGAGACTTGGACGTGGATCCCGTGGGGGTTATGGCGGGAACAGAGGTGGACCTGGGTATCCCCATAGAGGATCGACGTCGGCCAACGGAAGCTACAGAGGTCCATATGCGGCTCCACCTGGTCCACCTCCGATTTCCGCTGCATACCCTCCACCGATGCATACTTCTCAGCCTCCGTATGACCCTGGCATGGCAGTTACGTATCCCCCGCCCATGGGTCCCGTTGACTATCAGTCTATGGACCCATATGGACCTCCACCAAACATGGCACCACCAACACCTGGTGGATCTCAACCGCTACTGTCCGCTATCGAGAACCCCTACTCTTCTCACCCACTTCAGACGCCTTATAATCCATACATGTTCGCCCCTCCGACGCCGTCCGGGTACTATGCGCCCTACCCTTACATGCCACCTTATGCCGTCCCTCCAGTACCCGTCAACTACGCGCACCAACCTTATCCGCCACCAGGAGCGGTGCCGGCGCCTTCAATGCCCATGCCTATGACGAGTCCCGGGTACACACTGGATCCGAGCAGGTTCTATCTTCTTGGACAGGTGCATGGAACGTCTATTACGGCTTTCCGCTCCACTGACTCGTGATGGCTTCACAGATTGAGTACTACTTCAGTGTCCAAAACATTCTGTCTGATATGTTCCTTCGGAGACAGGTATGCAAAGACGGTTATTCTGGCCGATATCATAAGTCTCTAAGACGTTCTTGAATAGATGGATTCGGAAGGATGGATTGATATCAACGTTATCTCCTCCTTCCCTCGTGTCCGCCAGTTGACGATGGACCCCTCCGTGGTCCGAGACGTCATGAACCTCAGCGTGTACATCGAAGTATCTCAAGACGGCGACAAATGTCGTATGGCGCACCGCCAATGGGAGTCTTTTGTCCTGCCTGGGGCTACCCCGCACTATCCTTTGCATCAAACGCAATCAGCTGCTCAGTCTGACTCCGTCAACAATCAACCCTCGTTGGACTCTGCGGAGACTCAGCCTAGCGATGTTGTGCACCAATCCGGCTTTAGTTTGGCCGCCATAGAGCACGGTACAGAGCATCCGACATCTTCCACTGCCTGAAGGCAGTGATCGACGGCCGGCTATCATAAGCGTGGCACACGCTACGAAAGTTAAGGTATCAGTATCGTATTCCGCCTAATCCGCCGTCACAGCACTCTTGCTATGCTTCTCTGTTCTCTTTTCTCCTTTGTTGGATCTGCCTTTGCATCATACTTGAACCTCAACTCTTACTATTCATCTTGTGTCTATCTTGAAGTTTCAATTTCAATATTTCTCATTTCATTCTTTGGTGTACATCATTCACATCTCCTAGTCTTTTGTCGGCGTTGCTTACCCTTGTTCTCATCATTCATTTACCTTCCGCACACTTTGAACCCTTACCTCTTCATACTGCTGACGCCCATGTCGCATCCACCCCCTAGTTATGCGACTAGTCTTCCACCAGTGTTCTCAATTGTCTTGAATGTTAATTGGACATGCGGGTGTATCCCGTCCGTGATCGATCCCCCCCTGATTTTTGCACCCATCTCACCTCATCGATGTCCGCTTCCCGCTTTGCCTTCCGGTATCCGTGTCTTGAAAATGCCTCTGTCACGAACGCGAGTTATTTCACTTAGAGCGTAAGTTTGGTATTTCACATTTGCCTCTGTCGAATCATTGAACCGTTTTCGACCTATCGTAGAATGAGTGGAGAACTGTAAATTTTGCCTCGCGAACACTCACCGACGATGGCCCAGTTTCTGGAGCTGGGGATGCGAAGGACCTCTGTCTCGACATCGAACCCGCACATCACCCCTTCTCGATGGTGCCATGCCAGATACGTGGCATAAAGAGATTTGGAACCGCCAGTACCTCGAGCTTCGAGCTTCTTCTCCAGCACCTCCTCTGCGGGCGTCTTCTCCCGTTTGTGGAAACCCTTCGGCTTGGAGAATTTGGTGTCTAGAGCCCATGGACAGCAGGGGATACTCAGGTAGGAGGATTTCGAGAGTGTTGCGAGGATGGGGAGCCATGGCGTCAACTCGTCGGAGTGGTTGCCGATCAGGAAACCGTTGGGCCTGCTGAGATATGCGGGGAGCGTCTCTGAGGATGAGATTGATGTTGGGTCGATGGCGATGACTTGCAGACGATCACGAGTTGATGGAGGGAAGTCGTCCCAGGTCTTTCGAGCTCGTAGATCGACACCGATGCCGTCGGTGTAACCCATGGAGACAAGGATATGGGTTAAGAGGCCGTTTCCGCACCTATTTGTTTCCACGAAGGCGTAATGAGTAGAGTGATATCGTCATGATAGATGAGGAGCTTACCCAAGGTCTACATATCCTCCTGGCGGCCGGCCCCATAACGCCCACGGCTCATCGGAAGGGTAAGGATCGTCGGAGTCGCGCTCTATTAGGGGATAAGAATGCTTCCACAGTAGAATGATAAATGTCGCAATTCCAATATCCTATCCAAGGGCGGGGACGAGCTTTTCAATTGCGGATTGAACTCCCTACTTTGGGAAATTTGATATGTACCTCAAAAACATGCTTCAAAGGATCGGTGTCCAACTGCCAGTCCTGTACTATCGACTTATGCCGCTCCCGCATGAACAGGTAGAAGTCTTGATACTCGTTCCGGTCCAGTATTACCTTTCTCAAGGCGTTAGCTTGTTCTGAAGATCATGGAGGTTGCAACCAAGGGGATTGGCTTTACGCACGTCATGTTCGACCTTCTTCTGATACCCAGTCATCTTCCCGTACCCTATCCTCCAGATTGATTCGGCCAAGGATGTACAGATCCGGTAGAGGCGGGACGTCGGTGCAAGGTGGTCTGATGTACCGGAGAACCCGAGGGGCAGGACAACACATACGGTGAGAGTGTGAACGCATTGACCGTCATCACTCGATGATGTTTGATGTCGAAATGCTATGGCAGAGACGTCCGGATGGTAGAATGGGAGAGTGGCCCCGGGCTCTAACCGAGGCACCAGCGCGACAATAGATTCTTGCGCAGTGGATTCTGATGCGAAGAACACGCAGTCCTGTTCGAGAGAGCCATCACGATCGGGTCTCCTAGGCATGATACGACGTTTTAAGTGTCGAACGGGAAGGAATCCATCGATTGATAGTGGCGAATCTCCCAGAGAAGTGGAGTCTACCAATATATCCGCTCGAAGGATGATTGACGAGTTGTATTCCGGGTGCTTGATTATATCTTCCAATGCAGATTCAAACTAAGCGGTTAATCGAGTGTCGCGGTGGATTACAGCATGAGCGAGAAGGGTTTGAATAGAGGGTCAAGAGGGAAGACTAACATTGGTGGCAGGATACTCTACTGAGCAGGATAGCACTGGCGTCCATTTGACTATTGTCGCGTTAAGCATCCCATGTAGCCCATCACCAGATGGTCCGATAGCGGGTTCCTGTACGCAGAAGGGTATCTGACGGGTCGACATGGAGATTTCCGGCGTTCAACTCCAATGAAAGTGACTGTAGCGACTCTCGCCGAACCAGCAAGCTGCTGATGCAATCACGGCAAAAGGAATAGAGATTGCTGATCGGACTCGCTATAATCGATGTGCGTGCGAGCGAGCACAGATAACAGTGCCCCGAGGTTGACAATCCCAGCTAGCGTACTAAGCGTGGCGAGAATGTTGATAGGAGACGCGATTGGTGTACAATATATAGTCATCTTAATTGTCTGCACTGGGTATAGTTATCAAGTCCGCGAAGGCGGCGCACAGAAGGTCTAAAGGGGGCAATGAGCTATCACCGTTGTGGCACATCTTCATCAGCATTGACTCTCAACACCTTGACCCACTCTCGGTAGTTGAAGTATCCATGTCGATCAGTGAATGGTCCCTTGAGAAGGCGATCGATCTGAAGGTGAAAGGTAAACCTTGTCAACGCTCCAGTCTAATACTCGGTTTCGGCTGATCAAACCTCGGAATCATCCATCCGGTCTCCGACTTCACTTAGCCATTTCCTCATCTCTTCACATTTGACTTTTCCCTCGTCGTTTTCGTCGAACGATTCGAACGCTTCCAGTAGCTCAGCTTCGGCATCAAGTTCCAACAAGTGCTCGCCCATCATGGTCAGGAACATGGTGAAGTTGACGCCTCTATCCATCGTATCCGGAAGGTCTCCACCCGGTCGCGCATTCAGTAGCGAGTCCATCATGTGTCTTGTCGGGGTGATGCCTGTCTCCTGACGTCAGCTTCGATTCCAAACCCTACACACGGGTCTAGTCTAGCTATCGGCACACCTAGACTGGCGAAAATGCTCTTCAGGTCTGCTTCTGTGACCATACCATCCCCATCTTGATCGATAAGTGAGAATGCTTCTTTGAATTGTTGGATCTGGGCAGGTTGAAAGAGGGTGAAGACGCCGCTTGGTTCTCGTCGGGAGCGCGACGTTCTGGGCTTCAAGCGAGAAGGATTTCCTCCTGTCGTCAGATTTGATGGATACCGCGAGCTCATAAAAGATTACAGGCGTTTAAGTTGAGGAGAGCAGAAAGGGGTGTGTTCGGTTAGCGAGCGTGCATGGCGTTGTTTGGTGTTTGGAGTGTCGAGTCGAGCTCCAGCACGGAAGCAGCCGACAAGAATGTTGTCTCGATCGAGGACCAGCCCTAAATAAGCTGGAAGTCGTTCACACAACGTTTGGAAGCAACTTAGTGAGAGTGAGCGTGATTACCAGCCAGTAATGATGAAGACTTGTGACATAAGCCTAGCCGGCTATCTAGGTACGTCTCCTTAGACGCCACATCAGGTACACGTACATTGAAGCGCCCCTGACAGTTGTCGTCAGCTATTTGTATAATTTCTCAATGTCGTGGAACGTAGGATATCGTTGCGCAATGTGTATAGGTTATGAGCACCAAATGCTGTCAGCCTTGCTGCAAAAACACCAGAGTTGTGGCTTGGAATAGCACGGCAGTTCGCGGGTCCAGGGATGGTTCATGTGCTACGGAACGGTCAGATGATGGAATAACGGCACATTGGATTCAAGCTCAGACCATTGGCGCTCAATCCCACGATATTTGGGCCGCCATCTTTACCATATGTAGCCTAGTTTGAGATCGCAAATATGGGTCAGTTTGTTCTTTGTATATGATTGCGAGGAAGGACCGAGAAAAGAGGGGTCACATCCTCCGTTTGCAGCCGCTCCGGCTGAATCGAATTCTAGGGGAGTCGCCGAGAATCAGTTGTGATTCAAACTCCCCTAAGTAACTTCCCGTCCCATCTCCCGCCACGCCCGCGGCTCATCCGCCACCATCAGCTGCCGTAGAGGATTTGCTGCAGTCAATCATTCTTACCAGTCCTCAGTGACATCGATCACCAGCGACTTCTCATTAACCGGACAACCACCGCGGCAAAGTCACTCCCGGCCCGTTTACAAATCCCGCATACAATAATCCCATCCGATACCATGTCTTCGGCGTCATCTGCAGCACAGGCTGGCCCTTCGGCAACGACACCACCCTCTGCGACAGTAAAAGAAAGTGATAGCCCCCCCGGAGACGAGTCCCAAGGGAATGGTATGGGAGCAGGGGCAGGAGGACCCCCCGACAAAGCACAGAAGCCCCATAGGCCGTTGAATCGCGTACCTCGTACGTCTACCCTTGCCATATTGATTGTTTACTTTTATACGGCTCTCTGACCTGCGGATGGCCTAATGATCAGGAGCTTGCGTGAGTCGCGTTGCACTTCTCATAACCAGAGAGGGCACTCCGGACCTGAATAATTTCATTTCCAACCCCGGCTATATAGAATGCATGTCGAAAACAAAAGATGAAGTGTACTGATGCGGATAACCCACCATGCAAAAGATGTCGCACAGCTGGGATCGAGTGTGTGTTTGAGAAGCCCATCCGAGACACGTTGAACAACAGCGAGCAGGGAATGTGGTAAGTCTCGTTCCCCCGATTTCCCTCTGGACAGATGCGCGAGAGAAGCTGATTGCCCCTGAACTATAACTGGAACATCAGAGTTGATCGAGAAGCGTATCTGTCCTGGACCCGCGCCTGTGCCATCTCTCTACTGAACGATCATTTTATATTTGATAGGCGGATAGGACGTCTGGAGACCCAAGTCAACTCCATTCAGTCGACTCTGTCGGAACTCGTCACCACCCTACGAGCAGCTGTACCTCAAGCGGCTGGTGCCTTAGGTTCTCACTCTCCACATCCCAACACATCATCAACCTCTGCTCAGGCTTCGCATCATCACCAAACCTCGCCTGGCAACTATGGTGCACCATCGCCATCCACATCTGCCCATTCCACCTCGGTACCATCTAGCCATGGCACTGGTGGTGCACCCACAGACGGACAAGGACCACCGCCGTCACATCATTACCCCGGCCCACCACATACATATAACAATCAACCGATGCCTTCCGGAATGCGTCAGTATAGGTCCACTTCGTCTTCATCGAGCAATCGGGCTGCTGGCGGGTATTTCTCCCCCAACTCTCATCAGCCGCCGCATCTCTCGGCCTCGCCAAATAGTATGTCTCAACAGCCGCAACAGCTACCACACTTGGAACACGCGCATCGAAATGGTGATTCAGTGCCTCATCAGCCCCCCATGCCCGATCATCGATCGTCATTGCATCAGCATGATCAGTATGCTCAGCAGCAACCGCATCAAGGACAACAGTATCACCAATTCTCCGCACAACAGCAACAGCAGCAAAACCTGCAACAACAGCAACAGCACCATTACGCCACACAACAGCAGCAGGTGCAGCAGCAGCATCCGTCTATGCCACCGCCGACATCGCTACCACCGTTCTCCGCTCTGGACGTCCCTCATGGTGGCGCTCACAGGCAAACGCCGCCCGGGACGTCACCCTTAAATGTCCACACAGGTGTTCAGCGAGCAGGACCCTTCATTGGCCCTCCGCAGCGCAAAGGTTCCGGTCCTCCTTCAGCCTCACCTGTGAATGGGTACAATGGTATTCCACCACACGGTGCACAACAACAGCAGCACCAAAACCAACCATCGCATGCCATGATGAACCATCCTGGTGCGATGACCCAGCATCACCAGGGTTATGGACCACCTGCAGGTCCGCAGGCTCATCACTATCACTCCGATACCGGCGATCAAGGCGGTGGCGCTGGTACAAAACATGGGCCTGCGGTGGTATCGTCGTCGAATGTGACCTCCGCGGATTCATCGGATGACGAGGGTGGCCCGTCTGAGTTACCGACACACGGGATGGTTGCTCCCTTTGTGGCCATTAGAGGCTTGGCTGATGTTGCGGAGCGCGCTGTTGAGGTTAGTACCGGTCCAGTTTAATTTGACGTACTCGGCCGAACATGCTCCGATCTGACATTTTCTGGCAATAGGAGAATGGAGGCGAATCATATCCAACAACCCGGTCCGGCTCTCCATCGCGGGCCGGAGAGTACTATGATGCAGACGCGCACATGCACGGCGGTCATGGCGATCTTCATGGCCCCCTCGTAGATCCAGGAGGGAGAAACGGTAAAAGGAGCTCAGGCAAATCCGGTCACGGAACAGACCGGCCATCAAAACGCAGGAGGATAAAAAGTGGCGTGGACGATGATAACCCTGAGGGACCAACTTCAAGGGCAGCGCCGGACGTGGTGACGAAAGGACTCATCTCAGAGGACGAAGCGCGGGAACTGTTCCAGATGTGAGTGGATTGGTCCAGTTGTTGTCATTGAAATGTGACTGATATACCGTCGTCGCTCAGTTTCTTCACAGGATGCTCTATGTTCCTCCCCGTCTTCGACGCTACCATGGATACGTTCGATGCATTGCACAAACGCTCGCCGTTCTGCGTAGACGTAATTTGTATGATCGCCTCTAAAGTGCGGGACGGTGGAGGCCCTCCGAGCGAGACATATAAGGCGTGCTCGAAAGAAGTGCGTGAATTGACTTGCGGCACGCTTTTCGCGCCGGTGATGAGGCAAGAAGTTGTGCAGGCGATGATACTGGTCGCTGGTTGGGGAGCCGCGCCGAACGACTCTGGATGGTTGACTTGTGGACATGCGACGAGGATGGCCTTGGAGCTAGGTTTGTTATTCGAGGTGCTCGGTCTTATTTATACTGATGGGAGTCTCTTGGATAGGTATTCAAAAAGCGTGGCCGCGGTTGTTGAAACGCATCCACGCAGGAAAGATGTCCACGTCGCAAGAAGAGAGGGAACTCGTAATCTCATCGAGAACGTGGTTCTGCCTGTACCTCTTTGAACACCAGTACGTAATAAGAGACATGCCTGCTATTCTGATTTGTATCGCTGACACATCATCCCGTTGCGTAGAATGTCCTTCGGAACTGGACGACCCCCCGTGTCGAAGGAAGACGAATCAGTCCATGACTGCCGTCTGCTACTCACTCATCCGCTCGCCATAACAGACGACATGCGTCTCGTTTCAATGGTGGAGCTCATGATCATCCGCGAACGCACGCATAATGTCGTCAGCCCCACGAACAATGTACCGATCGACTCTAGCACATTCGCAGTCCTTCGCCAATCTAAAGACAACTTCGAGTCGTGGTTGAAGATATGGTCCACCAACTTCTCGAGGAAGTATGACGTCGCGGCTTTCCACCGGCAGAGTTTAGAGGCCCAAGTGGCGTTTGCGGAGCTGTATCATAATGCAACGGCGTTAAGAACGATAAGAGGTCCTGATGATGTCGCGAGGATCAGCGAGGATCAAAGGGAAGTTGCGCTGCGCTCAATCGTGGTCGCCAGGTCGGCTCTAGAAGTTTGCTTGCGGTCGCCAAGTTACCGGGAAGGTATGAAGGTAGGGACTATCACTTCTGCCACGCGTTTATCTCACAGAAGTAACTGATCGACCGGTGACCTCCAGTACGCCGTGCAATACACGCACCTCAGGTTAGTGGATCGTTCGGGCGATCACATTGTGACTTGCACAGCAACCTGATTTGAGTTTCATTTAATCAGTGCCACGTTCGCCGCTTCCTTCCTAATGCGCCTTGCTCGCTTATTGTACGCGCGAGACTCGTTCGAATCTCTATTTTCTGCGTCATTCTGACCGTTGTTCCGTAGCCCGGACGACTGTGATCTCGCAGCGATTATGGCCGATGTTGAAGACCTTGCAGTGATCCTATCTGAGAGTGAGCCATTCTCATTCTGATCTGGCATGTGGTGTGCTGATGCCTCGTGCGCTTCTTAGTCCCTGCCACCCGATTTTCACGGACATTGAAGCTCATGATTCGATCAGCGAAGCGACGTCGCGTTTTGCCTTCTAGCCGGAATCATGACAACAGTATGGGCCACATGCAAACGGATCAAATGTCGAGATCAACAAGCACGCCGAGGGCCAACCAATTCTCGCCGTCGGAGCAGGCGCTGGCGGCGGTTCCATCCTTTGATCAAGTGATGTCAACAAATGGAGAAGGATACCAACAAGCGATGTCCTACGAAGGACTGGATCAGTTTGTCCGAGACTTTGAATTGATGCCAGGACAGGACGTCCCGGTTTGGCTATCAGAGTCAAATTTGGGTGATCTGGCGCTAGGTCAGCACGGATTGGAAGCCTTCCTAATACCGCCATCTTTGGACGAACAGAGGGTCGTCCCCGAGATATGGTGAAGTGTACGATGATCATCGCATCTACATGTATACCCTATGTACTATGATTCCAGGTGTATAGCTCGTTCCCTGTTGACTATGTCATCGTGGGCACGTGGTCGTGGTTTAGTTGTTACAAACACCCAAATTGAAACAATCACCCCCAATGCCTACAGCAGCTTCATCGACAATGCCTACTCAACCTGCACTCCCGGATTGTAAGTCGTTAAATCAGGATCATTCCTTTACGTAGACATGAAAACGTTTCGCAGTAGAATCAACTCTAAGCGTAGATGGCGTGATTGAAGGGAGCATTGGCCGCCTTGCATCACCTTCAGAGTGAGGCAATTCACGTTATCTCCATTGAAACCAGGGTCAGAGTGCACTAAAAGCCTAGTTTTCGTTTGTAGCACTCCGATATTCATATGCACCCTTTCCGGTCAGTGGCGTCCTCGTGTTTTGTACGGGCCTCGGAGTCTAACACCACGCCTTCACCAGCTTGCAACCGCCTGTATGCGTCCCGAGATCGCTTAGCGATGCATCGAAGGAAAGACCATGCCTCCGAAGACGTGTCTTCTCATGTTATTACTTGGAATGAATGAAGAGCGCTTCGTCGTATGACAGGACCGGCAATCTCAGTGCTTGTGGGAACCAAGTGTTTTGAGCTCTGGCTCTGTGCCTCACGAACCAAGTCAGGAATCTCTGACTCCCAAATGGTCCAGGTGAGGCCACGACGGCCAACTTATCACCGACTGGTGTACTTCCCGTTACGTCCTGACGCTTCGGGTGATGTCCCGGCAGGTTGAGAAGGAGATCATATCTCCCATCACACCTCAACCTGAACACAATCGTCCCTGGAGCCCACGCCACCTGCATTCATTCCGCACGAGGGCCATAACTTTACAGCGTGCTGAAGAGGACCTCCAGCCGAGGCACAAGGGACCGGCCGAACCCCGCCGCTGGCCAGGTGTTGAAAGAAGCGACCTCCATAGAAACTATTGGAGTATAGTGCTTCTTCGACCGCCTTTGGGATCCAGGAATGATAGGGAAGGTGAAAGCTACCGCCATTTTGTTGCCGTTCAGGACGCCTGGTGAGCCCGAATCACGCCAATCGCCCACGCCTGGACTCATCCTCACGTCTATGTGTTGCATTGGTGCAGCTAGCCGCACTCTATCCGAATACGGGCCCCAGACATCCGTCGCTATCATTGAAGCGTGGCTTCAAAGGCCCGCCTATTTATACTTGCCAGTCATTGCTCAACCCAAACATACCAACAAGCTCTTGCCCCTCCAACCAGCCCTCAATACTCTCGTAAAACAAAAGATCCATCTGCACCGCAATCATGCGCATGTACCTTCCCGTACTCGCAACTCTCCTGGCCTGGGTCCAGTTGACAGTTAGCGTTCCCTACGGCTGCGATAATGATCAACTCACTATGAAGTCCCACAAGCCCTCCGGCCGGTTGGAGGTTCAGACAGTCGCCGACAAGGTCGAAAACTCCTATATCGTCAAGGTTAAGGACGACGTCAGCAAGAAGGAGACTCTATACTGGGTATGCAACTATCCTCAGTTCGCAGACGTATCCAAAGGATTGACGGGCCGCTATCCCATCAGGTCAAGAACCACCTCGACAGAGACTCTAAGATCGTTCACGATTATGAACCGACAGTAAGTGGTCAGGCATAACATTGAAGGCATGGTATCGACGCTTAACCCCCTCCTCGTCAAGTTCTATAACGCTTTCTCTGGCTTCTTCTCTCACGATGTGATCAACCTCTTGAGGGACCGCGATGACATCGAGTATATCCGGGAGGACGCTCTTGCCGATTTGGCACGGAACAAGGTTGAGGTCATGACAGGTTCCATGACCCAGTACACTTGCCCCTGGGGCCTTGACCGCATCTCGCACTCTGGCCTTGCACGGCCACCCTTTACCTTCTCGTACGAGACCCCAGCTGGAGCTGGAGCTGATATCTACATCATTGACACTGGAATCTACACTGAGCACTCGGACTTCGGAGGACGAGCTCGCTGGGGCTGGATTGCCCCCGGCTTGAGCCAGTTCGACGGAAACGGCCATGGAACACAGTAAGCCTACCTATATCTCTCGTATAGATCACCTCACTGACCAATTTCTGTAGTTGTGCTGCCATCGCAGGTAAAAGTTCAATCCTTTCGTTAGTTGCTCCTGGCGACATGGCTGAAACAACTGAAATGTCTCGATAGGTGGATCGCTCTATGGCGTTGCCAAGAACGCCAACCTCATCGCGGTCAAGGCCATCGGTAGGGTTAAATTTGATTGCCGTGGAGCTGGACACAGTGTCTGAATCAAATGTCGTCTATAGGTGATGACGGCCAGGGTGCCGTCTCCAACATCATCGCTGGTATTCAGTGGGCCCTTACGGAGGCCCGCTTCACCCTTCGCCCCTCCGTTGTTGCCATGAACCTCCGCGTCAAGCCTGCGGACATCGCGTTGGACGGTGCTGTTCAAGCGGTAAGTAGATCCGTACTACTACTGAGCGACCCTCGCTGAGTATACATTATTATCCAGGCTATCAATGACGGTCTGCACTTCGTGGCCGCAGCTGGAAACGATGGGATTGAAGCCAGTGGTGTGTCGCCAGCCCGCGTTCAGGATTGCACCACCGTAGGCGCCCTCGACATCCGTGACAACAGGATGGCCTCCTCGAACCGCGGCAACACAGTCGGTAAGTTCGTTGGTCGCTACTTTAATTGGGCTTCGCTTACCTTTATTCTGCCAGACATGTGGGCCCCCGGCGTCAACGTCCTTTCTGCATGGACTGGACACCCGTGGGCATCTGCCATTCAGTCCGGAACATCGACTGCCGCACCCCATGTTGCTGGAATCGCCGCTTACCTGCTCGGTGAGATAATTGTTCTTTGCGTGGCAAGGCAGGGTCTCATGCAAGTTGTTTTTTTTTTCCACACAGCCAAGGAAGGGAAGATGTCCACCGAAGACCTCCGCATCCGGCTCCGCGAGAAGCGCGAGAGGCTCCCGTCCGGCGACTATATTGCTCGCATGTAGATTCAAAAACCCTCAAGGACATCTTCTCTTTTGGTGCTCCCTCATTGTAAAAACTTCCTCATTTTCACATTTCATTTCATTTCCTAAGTCCTAAGCTTTTTGTTTCATGATGCTATTGGCGGTGCCATATTCACCCTCTGAAATACAATTGGTTTGCCCTCATGACTGACTGCGCCGAACAAAATTGATTAAGCCGGACGTGCCCAACATCATTCACTCTTGGCTATGGCGAGGAGATTAAAACCTGATGAATCCGAGGCGCTCTAGACTTGTATAACGTTCATCTGAACCACGAGAAACCATCATACACTCGCCACTTAATAATCCCGTTTTGAACACACTTCTTTAGTACCGCAATTAAGACAGCAGATGGTGAAGACATTCAGACGATATACGGAATAAGAACACGATACAGTTACAAATCGACGTTGCGCGTGGGTCGGGCCTTGGGTTTGGGGAACGAACAAAGAGCGGGTAGTGATCAAGAAAAAGCCGTCGACGATAGGATAGGTATATGGAATGAAAAGCAAGGGGAAGAATTCATACTTGGGACCTTTTAATCAACCAACGAGGACGCCATTCTCCTCTGCCAGAGCCCCTGCAGCTTGACCCGCATCACGCCTTGCCTGTGCCGCACCCCTCAGCTCCGGAAGCTCCTCCTCCAAATCAACCGTTGTTCCTTCAGGCCACCTGTCCCTAGCCCAAGAGTACACGAACGGTGAAGCCTTCATAAATTTCCGAGCGGCGTACTTCTTGAAGAAGTTATCGTGGCGGGTGGGCTTCAAAACGTAGTTGAGCATATGCCGGGCGACGGGAATGATGGCTTTCTCGGTATACCCAGAGTAATGGGTCAGGTTGGGGGTCTAAGCGGAAAGGAAATGGGAGAGTCAGACGCTAGCAGGGACCGTGGCGAAAGTACGACATACCCATTCTTCCTTGTCCAGCACCAAGCGGGCCAGCCAAATGCCAGCCGCAGCGATCTGGCTAGGTGTCGAGTCAAGGAGACGATGCTCAAGGCATGAGATTTCAATGAAGTACTTGGCGACAGTGCGAACCTAAGCGAGCAGACGCGTATTAAGATGCTTTGCCAGGCGCAATACTATGAGGGCAAATGATATATAAAGTACGCACTGCGAGGTCATAACCGTCCGCCTTGCTGGCTCTCCTAAGGTAGTGGATCGGGTTGGGATAGCTCATGTTCCAGTCTAGAGTGCGTAGAATATACTTCTCCGCCTCCAAGATATCTTTTTCGTTATAGTTACCGTCAGCGCTGGCGAGGAAGTTGGCGACTGACGGTGCCATGATCTCTTCATACTTGGCGGCGATGAATAAGGCGGTGACTCCGACAAGCTGGAGTTTCACTAAAGAAACAACCCTAGACGACAGGAAGCGATCGATGATGTTGATTGTGAGGAACAGAGTCTCAGGAAGGAGACGGAAGCGGCCATGGATTTGAATAAGCCAGTCGGTCAGGATGCCTCTCATTCTCCAAGCGAGTTCGGCTTGGGTGTCCATGTATTTTGGGTTCGGCATTGTGTCCAGCTGCAAAGTGTATTCGTTAGGAAATGATCACTCTTCAGGAGCGCATGATTGTGGTGACAAACCTCAAGCTTGAGAAGATATTGAAAGATCTCGCCGACATACTCGCTGACCATCAGCGGGTCGCTAGCGTCCTCCTTGTCAAGATCATCCCACCTAGTCTCACCCTCCGCAGATCCAAGAGGTTCAACAGCAATACCATCCTCCCCATAGAGTGGGCCAGGTGCATGCAGCACAAGCTCGGCTTCGACACCGTCAGTTAACGCATCGTCAACGTCTTGACGTTCTAACAAGTCCTCTTCAGCTGCGACCGACGACGTCCTCCGCTTCTTGTGGGCGGGCTTCCCATCTTCATCTTCGACAGATTCACCCTGGCTGGGTTGTGTAATACCTAAAGGATGGCGAGCAGAGATTTGACGACTTGTAAGACGGTTGCTGCTGCTTGTGGTCGCAGCGTTAAACGATGTAGTCCCGGCGTTACGCCGTGAGGCCACAGTAGTAGTCGGAGCCCTCGCCACCCCGGCGGTTGCATGAGTCGTTGCGCTTGTTCTTGTGGAAATGCGACGGGATGCTCGGATGGGCGCGGGTTCAACCGGCATGGCGTCAACATCCGCTTTGTTTTCTTCGTCGACCTTGACGTCTTTCCCGGTGAGTAAGGTCTTTGTCTTACGAGGAACAGCAGCAGGCACATTGCCTCCTAAGACCCTCCGTTCACCGAGTGGGACTCTCGCGCCAGTGACTGATGTCAACACATTCTTCTTGAGCGGAACGGTGTCCTTCTCCCCAGCGCCCTTTCTGTCGCCACCAAGTCCACCTCTAATTCCCTTGCTCTTGTTGGTGACCTCTCCAAGAGCTTCGCGTTTGCGCTTCGCCGCGGCGACCAGGTCAGCTTTTGATCCGATGGTGGCGGATTTCTCAGATGGTTGGTTGGACGCTCCAGCCCCTCCCAGAGGCGCTGCGATCTTGTTGCGAAGAGAACGAGTGGTTGTAGTTCCACGAGCGGCATTTTCATCTGCAGCGGGACGGATGGCTTGTCGAGTACGACGAGCCTATTGAAGTATCAACCGATGAGTAGGAGGCTTGACATTGAGGTAATGGGCACGTAAATGAAAAACCATGCTTACTGGTATCTGTGCCGACATGTGGGTGATGTCCCGGTGTATGTGATAAAAGTCTATGCTGGTAGCGACGTTGTCAATAGAGAAGGTGGGGAAGGTGGTCGAGACAAGAAGGGGAAAGAGGGAATGCTGCTGGTTCGTGTTGGTTGAACGCGAGATACACCCGTTATCACCGACGAGGCGCGTACCCTGGCATCACGTGTTTGAGCACAACATCCCCCATTGGACGCGTTCAACGCGTTATCCATAGCTTGTAAGGCGGGGAGTTCGTTCGCTAAGCATATACGATACATTACTAGCAGTACGCTCGAGCCAATCAAAACGTAAATAGCTTAGATGGAGTTCCGCCGCAAGCTCCTCCCCTTCCTCTTCTTACTCTTGTCCATTCCCTGAGATTCATCCTCAAACCCGTTTGGGAGGGCACCGTCTTCTCTCCACTTATCCAGGGCCTCTATTCCAGCCTTATATCCGATCTCTAAGAGCTCTTCAAACTTGCTGAACTGCATCGTTCCATACTACGAAAAGAGTGAGCTTTACCCCAAGTATGTTATGTGTCCGCATTTGACCCACAGCTTGCACAGGAGGTTGAATGTAGAAGCACCCTGGAGTGGCTTTAGCTTCCTCCAGGCTACTAATACTCAAGACGCTGGAAACACCACAGTCGCTTCAATATACTCCGATAGGACGACTTGGGGACGACTCACTAAGCCAACCGGCTCTGAATCTCAGTAATGGCGGGGATGTTTGTCGAAGAGAATGGATTGAAGCGGTTGAGAAGGATCTTGAAGCCAGAGACTGTGTCGCCAAAGTTCCGAGGCGAATTGTCGTCCAGCTTTGTTAAATGCAAGGTTTGAGTTCAGGCTCTTGAATGCTTTTCGCCGTCATTACTTACAGCTCCAACATCAACAGCGAATACAACGCTTGGTCCCATGGACATCATCGTTTTGACCTGTCCACAGCGTTAGTACAAGTGGTGGACTAGAATGGCTGCGTTACAGAACGAACCGGCAGGTTGTCCACTGTAAAACCATATTGCTCAATAACGCGCCGCATAGCTAGGTCAAACTACTCACAGTATCCACCATCCACCAACATGTTGCCATTGTCGGAGAGCGGGGGAAGAAGGCCAACCAGGGTCATAGATGCACCTTCAGGATAACTCAGGAACTTGAACCTAATAATAGAGGTGTGGATGGGTACTCACGGACGTATCTCCACGCGTAACCGGTCTCATGGACATCCATCCGAGAGGTAAGGATGTTTGTAGTATTGCAAAAGTATGGCAGCCACATATCCTCGATATGCAGAGCGCCAAGTCCCTGACGGATTTCATCACCATTAGTGAATGGACTAGTACAGACGTTGTTCAACGTACCTTGAAGATACCGCGATTGAATTCATGCCCCTGGAGAGAAGGGAATATTAATAAATGTTTCAAACCAAGTGTTTTATCTTACGCACAGTTGTGTAGGCAACAACTGGCCATGTGACGTCCGATAGGATGCGCCATATGTTACTCATCCGACCACTGAAAGCTTTCACACGAGCGGATGTGGCGATCAGGTTCCCCTCTTTAGCATACAATCCGCCCACGAATGCCCCGATACTACAAAACAAGGCGTCAGCTGGCATTCCAACAGTCGCCAACAAAGATTGTACCTTGTTCCTCCAATATGGTCCACAGGAATGGATCGCTCTTCAAATGCCTTCAAGATGCCCTGAAACAGGCTGCAATCAGCTATGATCGGTCATAGAACCGAAGTTGTCGGAACGTACCAAATGTGCGATACCACGAGCGCCTCCCCCGCCTAACACCAGGCCTATCGATTTCCCGCACAGCCTGCGTGCTAGCCTGCGGAAATCGCTCAAATGATCCGGCCTCCGTGATGTGGGCATCGCCGCCGAGCGTCGATACTTTCGCAATTCCGTTCGCACCTTGTCCCTAAGGTTGTTGAAGGCTTTGACAGCAGCGGGGTCGTCGTCGACAGGAGGTGCTGGAGGGGCGACAATACCCTATACGGCCAATCCACAAGATCAAAACTCATCCACTTCATTGTGAATGGAGTCAACGTAACGCACCGGAAGTTCGACGTGTATATAGGCGTGAACCCAGGGCCGAATCTACCACACGACGGAATTAGCGGGTTTTCGGACAAGAGCGATGCCAAAAACAGCGTACCTTCAACCACTCTCGAGTCGACCCTTCCATCACATTGCGGTCAGGGTGTAATAGGACAAGCTCCTTCCTTGCTGTGGTCTTCGTCGTAAGAAGAAGACGCTCGTACTCCCCGATGGTCGGGTCGTTGGCCATCCCAACTACCATGATATAATCAGCCTATAAGGGAGACGCAGTAAGTATTACGACTCAATTAGCAAGCTCAAGGGAACATTGTCGAACCTGCCGAATGCACGTCTGCGTCCACGGCGCACTGACGGGAGAGTCAGCCACGTACAAGACCGTTCGGTAACGCTGTTCTTGCTCGGCGAGCCACCCAGCCACTTTCAGCTTGCCCATGCGCGTGAATGCATGCCGCCCAACGTGGCTCATCATTGACGCTTGATTTAAGTACGATGTCGGTGCGCCGATATCCTCAAGAGCAGCGTGAAGCTTCTTCGCAAAAGCGGCGACAGGCACGCTGCGGGATGCCGGTAGGATGGCAACCGTCTTGAGATTGAAGTTAGCTCGAGCGGCGCTTACCGTACTCTTGCCAGACGAAGGTCCTGACAGCAGTCCTGTTGTGCGATGACTAGCGTCACTGCGTACTCGTGAAGCGATCAT
The DNA here is from genome assembly GCA_019633535.1 of Tulasnella sp. JGI-2019a. Classification (NCBI taxonomy): domain Eukaryota; kingdom Fungi; phylum Basidiomycota; class Agaricomycetes; order Cantharellales; family Tulasnellaceae; species Tulasnella sp. JGI-2019a. The sequence continues at coordinate 77,941 of WSUE01000127.1, forward strand.
TCGAAGTAAACTATCGGGAGGGAAAAATCAGATACATTCCACCGGTAACAGGTGTAAAAGAGGGAACTCACAGAACCGCCGCTTGAGGGTGTCTGAAAGCATGGCCAGTTGATAAACGAACAGGAATAGGTTACAGACCGAAAAGGAACTCACCGAACAGAGATGGCATTGAACAGTGTCTGGGGCATCCGAGCCAATTCTGTGTCACGAATGGCATGCAGTGTGCTGGTTCGATTCGCGCTAGTGATCACATCGAGCTCGCCAACGGTATCCCCTTGCCCATATTCCCCGATGATATCACCATCTTTCTCAGCCAACGCACGCAAACGACCATTTATGACGATATAAAAGCTATCGCTAGCATCTCCTGGTCTCCAGAGAACCTGCCCCGCGTTAACTTGCATCCAGTCCAACGAGGAGTCGATGTGGAGGACTGGCGGATTGGATCTTAGCCTTGGATTTATCGATGAGTAGTATGATATGACGCACCAAGTGGAGATAGAAGTGATATCAATCGCTTCGACAAGGTCAACAGGACGATTGGTCGACGCTCGATCAAACGCTCCATTGCTTGGTGCGGCAAGAACCCAACATACGTATCCACCTTAGACCTAATATCTACATATGACGGGGTACCTGTAAGTGATGCTTGAAATATCGCAGATGGTTAGCATTATGTTGTGGAGAAAATGATTAAGGGAATTCACCGAGATACCCCGCGATGCCTCCAGGATTGACAGTAAATAGATGCCGGCCAGTTTTGACTTGTGGCAGAGGCTTCCCTGCCCCTGGTGTCTTGGAATGATGCGGCCCAGGTGTAGCATCACCCCAGCGAACATTGAGACTATTAGTCGAGAACTGTCGGTTGTTCGGTGCTAGATTGGTAGAAGAGGGCGATTTTCCTCTAGCGTTGTTCGCTGAAGCCAACCCCGCACTTTTGGCCGGGGCTGACGATGTTGAATCTTCCGCAGGGAGTGAGACATCTAAAAAGCCATCGATCACATAGAATAGTCCTAGATGTCACAATACAAACCGTGCAGATCCTGTTCAGAGTCAAGCTTGATGGCGAAAAAGATATCAGACTCACCCGCATTCCTCTCACCCGCTTGCACAAGGGTTGTTCCCGCGGGGAAGCACAAAATCTCGACCTCATTGTCGAGACCTGTGGCATACGGATGCCCACTGTTCATGATTGATGCACCTGTAACGCTGGATCCTGCGTCGTCCGCGTTGTCCAGCAGTGATAGGGTCGAGAAAGAATTAGGAAACATCGGTGTTGGTCTACTCCCAGAGGCAGCTGTAGAGGGAGAGAGCGGTGCGAGCATCGGAGAGGCTGTGGCCGAGGGAGTGTTGGTCATTGGTGGCTGGATCAACCCGATGGACTTAGCGATGCATGCCATAACTTCATCTCGAAGATCGATATCCCCAATCAGAGTTGTGGAGGTTGTCGACGGAGACATTGGACCGCTACCAAAGGGTGAGATGTGCGGAAGGCGTGCAATGCCGCGTAGAGGGGGAGGCAGGGCACGTGAAGGGCGCGTAGTCGCAGCCGGAGTCTGAGTTGTTGACTTCCCCCGAGGGCGGTAAGTTTGAACGATGGTGTTTTCTAGCTGGTTGTGCCCTGTAGTGTGAAGATCTCCAGCACTGATGTGTGATCGAGAGGAGGAGGGTGCCAACGACGACCGTCGCTGTATGTTGAGCACGACCCGAGAAGTCAATGGCGTTCTCAAACTTGGTGATAAGGCCCGGCTTCTGTCAGTGGAAGATGATGCACGGGATCCGGATCTGGCACGAAGCTTCGCTCCAGGTGCAGCGCCCGTGAGTGAGCTCTGGGACTCGTACCCAAAATAGTCCTCATCCGACTCTTCTACGCCCAATGTACTCGTAGAAGTTACGGTTTCATCAGCCTCATCGCCCGCACCATCATCAGAGACATCCGGCGTGAAACGGCTGCGTAGGTTCTGCATCCCACCACCCTCGTAGAAGGATGCGGGAAGAGGGTGCCGAGCCAAGTCGTTGATGGCCTTTTCCGTACGTAGGACCTCAGTGGTCAAGCCCAAGTATTTGTGCGCTGCATTGAAAGTCACGCGCGAGAATCGGGTAAGAATGACTTGGGGGGATTGAGACTTATTAGCCGAGGTTTCTTTCGGGGATAGATATAGGGAAGTGTTTCAGACAAGGACTGACCTTGGACGATATGCGCAGATGCCTTTGGAAACTTTTTCGTCAAGCGGCGGAAGGCCTCTGCAGGGATGACTGCCAGTGTGGAATCCTGCGTAGCCCGCGCGACCAACCCTCTCCTGACACCTGTTGCATAGGCCGAGTTCTCTCGAGGTAGTCTTGGAGCTATCGAAGGGCGACGATCAGGTCGAGGCAGCTCTGATGGCCCTTGCGGCTGCGCCGTACGCGGCGTCGGTGGATAAGAGCTCGCAACTGGCGTCGGCGATTCCGTGTACTGACTCGAACCCCTGCGCGAAGAGGAGAACATCAATGGTGATGTTGGAGTGATGGTATGTTGCCGAAGATCCGTGGCTGCACTCCTTGCCGCCGCTGCTTCTCGCATGCCAAGGTCGAACTGGGATACGTCCGAGTTGCTTCGGTGCGCCCGGGGTCTGTCACCTTGGGTACGACGGTGATCAGGAGCCAAAGTTTTACCGCTTTCCTGCGATTCATCTGTCGAGTCGTCTTCCTGCCATCTCAGCTTGACGTCCTCCGTGAAGAGACTCAGGATAGTGAAGAGGCTGGAGAGCGTCCCACCACTGGAGACTTCATTGAGAAGTTGATGTCCGTTCATTTCGTCTTCGGCCCATGCGTCGTCTCCTTCCCCGTCCGATCGTTGACCTGACGGTGCAAACACCTGGACAAGACCCTCCACCACGCAATAGAAATTTTGATCCTCATCCAAGGCGAGGCTGTCTCCTGCCAAAAGCCGACGTGTTTGAAGATGCCTAGCTAGCTCATGGAAGACCTTGTTAACAGGCGATAGTTAGTGTCCGCGACGTCCATCAGTAAACCCCCATTTGCGTGTTAGCTTACGGGTTTCTCCAAAAAGCCAAAGATCCTGACGGCCGATAAAAACTCGTCGAGATACCCATGGAACGTCGTGGGTTGGTCTTCGCTTCCCTGTGCGTCGGGATGAAGCTCCTTGATATCGGGCTTTCCGAGGGGGAGCTCTTTCAGATCCGCATATATTGTGAGGTATTTGTCGCGGTAGTAGGCGTACGCTCCTGCTGCTGCGAGAACAAATATCGTCACGAGTTTTACGAAATCCAACTTTATTCCCGAAGAGGACAGATTGGGTTAGATGTCTGAAAGGAGGCAAGAACGTCGACGAGATTAGAAAAACGCACCCTGAGTGTCAACGAATATGAGAGGATGGCGTATATCCATACGGGGATAGTGATTGTGATGAACGCGACGGTCGTTTTCAGCCATGACAGAACCCAAACTGTATGACGTTGGAGGCTGTCAGTTTTCAATCAATGCGACGCTTGTGGTGGATGCAGCTTACATATAACAGAGAAGCAGGCAGCCACCAGCGATACCAATGGGTGTGGGTCATGCTCCATAACGAGTCAGATCAGACCTGTATCCGCTCACGCCTATATGCTGGGAATAGCAGTGATTCAAGTATGTCACTTGGTTGTAGCTCAGTGTTCGTGCAGTGTCAATTGCGATGGCGACTGGCAAGACGGTTTGGAGGTCACAGGCTTTTCGACCCCTCCACCCAATTTAAGCCACAGCGGCCGAGTAAATTAAACCGTTGATTGAGTTCAGGCCTCTGATAGCAGTTTAAGGAGTGTCCAGGGAAGTATCGGAATAGGCGAATCAACGTCGCAGTAGACTTTGCACGTTGCTTAATTGAAGTTCTACTATCACGTGTACCGAGGCTCTGCACGCGTTATTGACGACGAGATCAGGTAATAGATAACTTGCATAAAGTGAAGAGGTTTAGGAGTGTGAGATTGTAATGAGGACCATATCCCACGTTGAATTGCTAAGCTGTAGGCATCGGCGGCGAAAGGGCTATCGAGAAGCAACACTGAGACTCGTTACGGAAAATCAAACCTGCCGAGGTTCACCCTTTCAAGGACTATCGAGGTGTGTGCCGAAAGGCAACCGGGAAATCCGATCCCATATTTCGGAACGCGGAAAGCATTTGGCGGCCGGCTCGGGCGTGAATTCGGATGTGCCAACTCCCGCGAATCGTGAGGGGTCGGCCGAAATCATTGCTTCTCTTTGACAGAGGCCGGTGGCTTGCGGCGTCAGGCATGCATTCTCACATTACCTGAAAGTAGGCGCCCCAACCGAGATCCAAGGTGGGCGGCGGGATGTATCGATTTGCAAAGTCGACCGCGTCTCTTATGAGTGGAATATAACAAGGGCGATGGGCGATATCTCAAAATGTCTCGGTTGATGTGTGAATATACTCACTGCGTTGTATGGCAGTCCTCTCAACCAACTTCTTCGTGTTCCTTGCGCAGACATCCAAGAACACGCGTGTGTGCTTGCATACCCGGTCCCAGCTTCCATGGGCAGAGATGTCTCAAGAGACCGGCTGACATGTGCTGCGAGCTGCGAGAAGGACTGAGCCTATTGCACTTAAGCAGCTGTTGAGGTAATTCGTGCAGGAGGCGTTATGGCAAGAGGTCATAGAACAGCTGTGGGGAAGGTTTGGTGCCGCTGATGGCAAGGCAGGACGGGGGTGAGGGCTTATAGCGAACGGGCAAGGAGATTCCGATTAACATACTATTGGACATGTTTATTTGTCTAGGCAAAGGCCCTTAGCTGCGATCTGCGCGATGCGAGGTCTTGACCACGCTCCCCGAGCCTCATATTACCACTTCTACTTATTCTTATCTTTCTAAGTATCTTCGCCCGACCTCGCTTTTATCTTCTTCTCCCTTTTCTTCTCATTTGCTCCATCTTTTGAATCTCCCATGGCATCCTCCTCCGCTCCTCTCTCTCCATTATCAGCCCTATCCGGTGGAAGATCGCCGGAGCCTCCTCATTCCGCCAACAGCCACACCAGCTCACGGATCCGCGAGACAACTTCACACAAGCGCGTCGTCTCTGCAGCACCTCGTAAGCCCTTTAATTGTCGTTGGATTTCATTCCAAGTTGGACTGACTGCTTTCGTCATATTTCACGTCATCACTATTATTATAGCATGGGCAGCACATGAGCCACTGTCTAAAGAGGAAGAAGAGTACCTACGGGTCGCGTCCACCATCAGCAATGGTAACGCCAATGGGCATTCTTTATCGCATGAGGAGCTGCAGGTGCCATCGGACATCGCTTCGGTAATTTCAAGCGAACCCCCTCACCAGAACAGCTGGTGGACATTCACCGGCCATCGACTCAAGCCCAACCGACATGATACCGAAGATGGCGAGGGATCAGATCCATCTCATGACCAACATCTGGAGAGTGGTTGGAATCGGCGGATACCTCGGATCAGGCCGCATATGAAGCAGAAGAATCGTTCGTCGTGGCTCTTCGGATCGCGGATGGGAATGACAAGGGACAAGGAGACGGACGGGCAGAAGGCGGACGAGAATGGAAATATACAGGAAGGTAATGAGGACCGTACTTCCAGTGATTCGGAAGAGGAGGAGGAGGAGGAGGAGGCTGAGGAGCGGGACTCTGAGGAGCGAGAGGAAGAACGGGATCAGTTCAATGAGGCCGGTCCATCGACTGCTACAGGCTCAAGGCGGCCAGGAATCGCGGCGCGTCGAAGGCAAGGGATGACCCATCGCGTTTCAAGCAACGTTCTCAGGTTGGATATGCCATTAGCACCAGCCCCATTCACCAAGGCACAGACGGGAACGCCAGGATGGGACTCACCTTGGAATCCACACAGATTTCTCGCGACCCCGGATGAGGCACACACTCGCGAAGGCTCCATGCCAGTGCCTAATGGTGGGATAATGAGACAAGACTCAGCGGGTGCCTTCAGCACTGCACGCTCAGAAAAGACTGGAGGGCGTCGTAGGGGTAGCAAATGGAAGAGAAGAACAAAGAAAATGCGGAAATACTGTCTACACAATCTTTATGTTCCACTGGTGAGTTCAGTTTCTGATATTGGTTCAGAATATACGTCCGCCTTGAGACTGACGATTGTTCGACCCGGGCGAACTTTCCTAGATTTTCCGTATTTTGAATCTCGCTTTTACTTCCGCGACGCTTGGAGTTGCAGTACGCATTCGACGGCTAGAAAGAGACCATCAAGTTTTGGGTATTCTAGGAAGCTCGGCGACTGTGGCTATCGTCTTCGGTCCCATCACCCTAGCTCACGTGCTCTTCGCAATATGGGTGAGTAGCATCCCTTCCTCGCGTGCTCTCTCACCAACATATTGACATCATTTCTTTCTTTCTTTCTTTTTTTCAAATCCAATAAGTCCGAGTACTTCGGTCGTCCACTGGGACTTTGGAAAACATCATGGAAACTTTCATACACTCTCCTCGAAGTCGTCCTCATCTGCGCATGGTCGGCCGCTTTGGCCCTTGGCTTCAACGACTTTCTCACCAGCGAACTTCATTGCGTCCCTCGTTCCGTCAACAACTGGTGGAACGAACTACCTCCAGATAATAACCCACTGGCCAACATGATGCGAGAGGGGCAAGCGGGTAGTGCGTTGTGCGACTCGCAAATCGCGTTGATCTGCTTGGCGTACGTCACCTTACTCTCATATTGCAGCAATTTGATCATATCGTAAGTCCTTTTTTTGGAGCTGGGCTTTTCTCCCTCTAATGATAGGGGCGTCGCTGACATTCCTTCCTGGACACTCGACAGCTTATTCCGGATTATCGAGAAAGTGAAATTTCACTCAAATCGACGGCCCTGGGAAACCTACTAGGGTTCCAAAATACGCGATCAAACCATCGAGGCGTTGCAACACCCCCACCCGTATTCATACATCCGCCAACCGACAGGGCGGCGCACATGACCAGCCTCGATATACCCGATTCTCTCTCAACGACATCGCCATCACATCCATTCATTATTTTCTTTGCCACTTCACTTCATTTCCCGTCCTTCGTGGCACAGCACATCACACTCAGTTTCCTGCAGTCGTCGTGTATATTTTTTTTGTTATCTTCAACCATTCGCAATCCCAGATCAGACATCCGCACACTCCATGTCCAGATATGATCAATACAATTCAAGAACGTGTAGCAACAACCCGGACAGGAGGGAATGGGTGTCCGTCCGTCACAGGCACGTCCCGTACTACATCAGACAGAGAATATTTCAGCGACAAGGCCCTGAATGGATGGTTTGCTGATATTCGTACCTTAGCAGCAGCGACGATCACCGCGAGTCCACTTGCCGAAGCCTCTGGTTGCCAGACTGATCCTCCCGAATCTGGCGCGTACCACACTGAACCGATATCATTCGCTGCGTTCTTGCCATAATGCAACACGGCTGATGCCTGCGCGTCAATAATGGGCGCGTACTTCGCTGTACGGACAGGGTCGTTGGCCATGTCTAAATAGTACTGGAGATGCTTCATCAGTAAGCCCTATTGGAGTTGAGTAAGAGCAAAGAAACCTTCAGTCCCCTCGACAAACTTGAACGAGACGAGAAAGCAATGAATCAACCTTGAATAACTGTTGATCGTGGTTGCATTGCGATCCTCCTGCAGCGGCGTCATCGCAAGATTCCTTCAGGATTCCCCCTTGAGTGAGATTGCTAAAAGCTGCATCTAGAGTGACTTCGGCGATGTCGAGAAGTGACTTATCCCCTGTGGCGACAGATAGCGCAGCGAGGCCGGAAGCTATGACGCCTGACATTATGCGTATAGGTGTAGATCGTTAGATCGGTTCATTCACGAAGGATTATCGAATGGAACCACCTTGGTTGTAGGTCCAGGTAGTTTGCCCGTTGTTGGCGCAGGTGATGAGGTCGAGGCCGTCATTGTATAGGCCCTGGCTGTTGCGCATACCAGTTTGGTTGACTATCATAGCCACGATTGAAGTCAGCGATCGCGATCCTCTCCCTTAAACTTTCTTTCAGGTTTGGAAAATAAATGACGACATACGCCAGGTCCATTCCTACGACCGTATGGCTATCAGCGGAGGTCTCGCTATCCCATGTCACCGGAATTCTCACCTTCTGAGCGTTTGCCAAGTAACTAGCCTCTCCCGTGCGAAGATATCCGGATGCCGATGTGAGCAAGAAAAGCTCATTTGTGATCGCGTTCTTATATGTATGCGCCGTTGACCACCAAACTGACAAAGAGTGAGTGACCTCGGTTAGCGGACAGGCATCCCAATCTGCTTACCTCCGCCGCCACAATTGGTTGTGTCCCATTCGGCAGCGATCATGTTGTAAATCTCTGTTGCGCTGTTCTGTATTTATTCAATAATCAGTCGAGCCCGTACCTTCCTGAGGAACACAGCGTGTCGCAGTCCGCACCAAGTACCCCGTGGCGTCCTTCCCTCGAGTAGTGAGGTAGTCAGCAATCTTCCACATGGTCAGGACGAGCCACTAAGGGACAATAAATGATTTAGCGTTGGGACAGACTCTGGAAACAAGAGCAAGATCTTCCGGTACTTACCAGTGAGTCATCATTGCTCCCATTGATTGTCGAGGCCCAGGTCGAAGCTGAAGCTGCCTGGCCATCCTTGCCAGTCTGACTGTTCTCATCTAGCGTATAGTAAGTATCGGTCCCAGCCGCAAGCATCAAATTGTTCATGTCCTCATAGGTGTTGGCATCTGTCCAGAGGGACCCAGAGTTAAAATAGCCTAGCGTCGGATTGTACCAGTACGATACAAGGCGGTCCGCAATCGTTGCAGCGAGGCTCAATTGCGATGCGCATTGAGCGCGCTTCTCGATTGGACTGGCAGCGCTGAGATAAAGTAGAGGCGAGGCACTGGTAAGAAGCACAAGGGGGCGCATTTGAGGAGCACTCAGGCGGGGGAGTAGCTAAGCGAAAAGTGGTCGATATCTTTTGGGACGATGGGTGAAGGGACTATATATCGTCAAGGATGAGTATTTAAAGCAGCACAGACCAGAATGAGGGATGAGAAGACAATCAAGTGACATATCAACCGCAAGGGGGAAGGGAAGGGAAGTGGACAGCATCTTCTGGTGATAATATAGATATAAATAGGACCGTCGATTAGGCCTAAGCGGTATGGGATAGCTCACAATGCTACGGTGGTTTTTTGCACTCAAGAAGGCACTGGCCAATGGGATTGGCCCATTATCTCAAACGGTGTCATGCGGCAGGTTGTCATCCAGTCCAGAGCAATTAACGAGTAATCCTGATGGCTGACAAGAATCAATCAATGGCGTCGGCTAGCACGAACGGGGCGCTGCTGCCGTCCGGAAGAATCCTAGGATATTTCTTCCATAGAAGTCCATTGACAGCGCGAAGACTTGACCAGTTCGGCAGGAGGAAACGGAGGTTGAGACGCAGATGATACCGCAACGGTTCGGTAGACGGAGATGTTCACATCTCCGATCCTCAGAACCGCCCAGAAGAACCACTCCGCTACTCTTACTAACGCATCTGGACGCGCGTCCTCGAAGCTTAGCACAAATACCATTCTCCGACTAGTGTTACTTCGTTACTACTCGTTCTATCAAGATTCAGCATCCTCAAAATGTCATCCTCAACTGACATATGGATCCAAACATTCACCCATCTGAAGACGAAACCACGAGAGAAAGAGGCGCTTGCTTATCTTCAACGCGTGGCCAGCTTGGTGAAGCCCATTATGCGCAAGCATAAGTGGAGACTTCCTGTTCTTGCTGAGTTTTTCCCCGCCAACGCGTCGCTGTTGGGTGAGGCGCTTGCCTTTCTGGAGTGCTTCATGAAACTAACATTCCAAACATTTGGGGACATTGCTGATGCTTGACGCATCCCACTAGGATTGAGTATGCTAGTTTCTGCTTGGATCCAAACCGTCGTGAGCTGATGGTGGCGTAATTATTTCGTTTTATAGACATTAACGGCGGGCAGAAGATATGCATAAGGCTCAGACCTGCATTTGATGAATCAGCATTTGTTCAGGAACACGAAGTTATTGGTACGATGCTACATGAGGTTCGCCAAAATTGACCTTGTCCCTCCGGCGTCTAAAACTAACTCCTCACCACAGCTTACCCATAACGTCCATGGCCCACATGATCAGAAATTCTACAAGCTTCTATCGGAGCTCGAAGATGAATATGACGCGCTTCGACGCTCCGGGTATGCTGGAGAAGGTTTCCACTCTGCAGGAGCACGTCTGGGACAGGGGGTGTCACATGACCTTCCACCACATCTCGCAAAGGAGAAAGCTTTAGCAGCCGCAGAGAAGAGGCGGCAGGCAGCTATTTTAATGAATGGGGGTGGAAAACTCGGAGGGAGCAATCAGGCTGGGAAGTCCATCAGACAGCTGGCGGCAGAGGTAAGACACCACTTCAACCAATTTAATAAACGCTTACCAGCCATATAAAAGGCCGCGGAGAGAAGGGCCAAGGACGAAAAGACATGTGGATCTGGTGCTGAGGCGCAAATGGAGTCAGAACGCGCGGCACGCGACGGGGTCGAGGATGACGCGCAGGACATCGAGGATATGATATCAACCGAGCGAAAGGCCTCCGACCTACCCCCCACAACGATAGACCCTGAAATACCGGCCGTCGCAGGGCCATCAGCGGCGCCGGTGAAGAAACGTCGATTGAGCCCAACCGCAGCGGCCTCGAATCGGTCTGCCCCACCTCGTGGAGTTCGCCCGAGCACAACAAACGCGTCTCCATCGTCAAAGGCTGGCGAGGGTCTAACGTGCGCCGTTTGCACCTTCATCAATCCAGTGACAACTGTAAAATGCGAAGTTTGTGATGCTACGCTCCCCCCAATTTCGGTCAGGCCCAAGGAGGTTCCTACTGCTCACGAGGATTGGCCATGCGAAACTTGCACGCTCTTGAACGAGCCTGCGGCTGTGCAGTGTGGGGCATGCGGCACGGCTAGACTAGTGAAGTCGAGAATAACCGAAGGTTGGACCTGTTCATTCTGTGGAGAGTCTGGGATGGAACACGATTTTTGGAGCTGTCGGGTCTGTGGTTGGGTGAAGGATGATAGTAACCATTCTGTTAACGGTAGATCGTAATATTATCTAGGGATGTGTTATATACCCTCGACTATGACCATGGATCATTTTACTTGATATGCACGTGCCCTCGGACAGCTAATGTAACTCTCATTACATTTCCATATCGTACGCCCAACCAACGCCTTCCTTGGATTTCGCTCCTCCATAGATCGTAATGCCCACCCTCCCCTATTTAGCTCGGCAGGAGAAAGTATCGGGTGGCCCACACCGAGTTCTTTTCCTCTCCGAGGTGCTTCTGGAGGTCTTCGACAAGCTATCTGCAAAGGGACTGGTCACCACGGCTTTGGTCGTAAAGCATGTGTTGACTTTGCTCTGGACACTAGGTGGAAGGCAGTCAACCTGGACTGTTTGTTGGAAAGGCTTGCTCCCGTCGTCGCCGAGGGTTTTTCCAGTTAACCAGGGGAGGAAACCAATCCTGTGAGTCAAATCTCTTTCTTTAGACTTTCTCCAGCGTTTTCTGACATGAATTAAACGTCTCTTTCAACCTTGCAGCCTCGTCCTTAAATATAAGGATGTGACCCGAGAGCGCTGGACTACGTTCTTGGACAAGTACGCGAGCAATGTCACATACATCAAGTCGATATCTCGCTGGGTGTACCAGCGCTAGATCTCATCGAGAGGCTCCTAGAGAGCTTCGGTGGACCGCTCTGCTTCAATCTTTCCGTGATAGGAGCCGTCGACATGTCAACCCTCGACCTGGAAAATCATCCGAAGGAAATTTATCCGCGACTCATAGCCCTCCTCCTGGGGCAGAGGGTGAAGGAAATTATGCTCTATAACTGTGGAAAACGCCCAAATACGTCTTGAACGATCTGTTTCTAGTCCTAGCTCAATCGGGTCGCAGTTCTCAACGATGACAACGGTCGACACCCCATGCAACTACGCGCCCTTCGCTGGCCTTCGAACACTCTCTCACCACGGCCCCCTCTCGTACGACAACTATGTCGGTCTCACCACCTGCACGGGCTTCCAAAAACTGCATATAGAGTGGGCTATGATTAGGATTCAGTCATCGACAGCTAACCCTTAACCTTCCCATCGCTGAGCGAGCCATCTCTGTTTGGAAATTCCTCCTATGTAAAAATTTGGTGGGACGATCAATCATGCCAGCACTTCGGAAATTCGACGTCAGAAAACGCTCGGGAGGAAATGGAGAATCATTGCTGCTCCACATACTGCAGAACGGTCCATTTCTGCAGAGCCTGGTCTGCGATGGCAAACTGCCAAGCAGTACCTGGGGGAAGCTAAGGCACTTTGGGGTGAAGGAGGTGAAGTTGGTACATCCATCTGGTGGCGAGGTGAGTGTTGAAGTGGATGAATTGGACAGGTTTGGCCCCGCATTGCCAAACACAGAAGTCCTCTCCGTTGAACAACACTATCTGATCAAAATGTGGTCAACGTGGCATATCCTTTCGGCACTCGCATGTCACTGCGATCACTTGACGAGGCTGACGGCCTGCGTATACTCGCGGGAATCCCCACGACCCAGCATTGACCGTAGTGATCGACCTTTCCCGTTACTCGTCAGAGCTCCTCCGAACTAGACCCTGCATTAAGGAAGCGGACGTGCACCCATTCATTGGGTACCTCGCGGGTCTGTGTCCACACGTCCAGACGTTGCGGATTGGCAAGCTCTTTCGCCCATCTGGTGATGCTACGCAAGGAAGTTGGTCCCGTCTACCAAGCGCTCCTCAAGGGGTGGTTGATATATTTATCAAAAAGTTCTTCGAACTTCAAGTGAGTCGTCACGATAACGGCACACATCTCAAACAGGAGGAATGGCAAGGGACTAGAATGGCACGGAACTCACCTGGAATCAAGGTCCACGTCACTGTTGGGTGTGTGTCGAGTTCGAGTTTGAGCTTGAGCTGGACTCGACAGGCGAAATTGTTTGACGGATTAGGGGCATGGTAAATAGCAAGGTCGAGAGGAATGGACATGCTTTACCGTTACTGGTGTGGGTTATCAAATCTGTACGCGAGTTCCGCTTCATCGCATTCCCTTGACTTTCCATTCGTATTGGCAGAGATGGGCCCAGCTATGACCACAATCGGTGTGTAAAGTTGTGAAGTATGCATTTTAATTTGACCGAGGCGGGCAAACTTGGAGGAGGTTTTATGCCAAGTTGTCTTATATACGGATACTGGCTCACCCGAGAGCCACTCGCCACGTGGGGGGTCAAAGGTTTCCATCGATTGCAATCCACCTCACGCAGGGGTTGTTGGCATACCTCACCTGGAGGAGCTAAATTAGTTCCCGAGCCACGCTAACGTAACAGGTTTAGAGGGAGTATAGATCTAGAGGGAATTGGAGCAAGGGGCGCATAATATGAATGATCGATAGTGGATGGACACGGATGCGAATCAGGTCAGTCGGAAAGTGAACGTTTGCCAATTATGATTCATCTTAATTGGAACGCCGGTACCGAGGTGCCGAGGGAAGCTCAACGAAATGGGGCTGGTTATCAGTTTTGGGCGAATTCGTTGTGTCGCGGCCCCTACCCGGTTCTTGCCAAGAGCAACTAAAGGGTGAGCACAGCTACCCGAGTTGGAGCCAGAGGCACATCAGCCACAAGTATTGCCAATGATTTCAAATAGTTAACTGAAATGATTCAATCTACCAATACACCTATCCTCGACTCTTAAGTCAGCGCGTGAGCCCACTCTCCAAAGTGTGACGGATATGGTACGCTTTCAAGGAGCTGCCACTGAACGAGGTCAAGCCGTCCAAACTGAATAAGCGGTGGGATTTACAAATAAACAAGCTCAATACAGAAAGGTAGTCGCACTACTCGTCATGGTGCTGTGAAGATAGAGGATAATGACGTCCAGTGGGTGATAAGGCCTGGGCGCCTATACGGGTCAGTATCCGTCTAAACACCGTATACCTTATTTCGCAATTTCAGTCTCAGCTGTCCCAAAAATGAGCCATCCTCTTCGCCTCTATGTTGCTAGACAGGCTACTACAACATCTCGCGGCATAGCACGCCCATTCTCATCTTCTGCCGCCAATTATGCACCGGGGAAACCTGAGGGGTCATCCGAAGAGTCGAGTTCACCGAAACGAAATTCAGATGACACTGGCAGTGGACCGCAGACTGGCGTGACATTCGAGGCATGGTTGTCTAGGATCGGTACCCAGTTTAAAGACCCTCTTCCCGGTCGCACGAATTGGTTGGGGGTCACTTGTGTCAGTCTCGTTCGCAGTTCACGTTTTGGTCAAACTCAGCGCAGCTAATCTAACACTTTGGGTTGACCCTTTTCTACCAGCCATTCCCAATGAATCCATCCTTTAAGCCTCGACCACCCATCTCGGACGCACAGCGACAGACAATATTTGACGCGCATGCAGCCAACCCGGAGCTCAACAGCGTCCGCGCACTCTCGGAGCGATTCGGCATCAGTCTGAAGCGGATCGAGGCCATCATCCGGCTCAAGGCTCTCGAGTTCAAATGGAAACAGGTGAGCCATCTTATACCTGTGAGGCTTTTCGGGACTGCATTCCGTATCCCCCTCGTTCTCTTCAAGGATGAAATCCACAACCCGATTAGTTGAAAGACTCTAATACCATGGTTTTACCAAAGACTAAACATGCATGGCTTTCTGAACCTATCCTTCCCGTTATCGTGCCGATCATACTTATGAACGGTGTTGCTGACTTCATCCTTCGTTACGCCTCTTTTAGGTGAGGTGGAATTCTTTGTCTTCTTTACATGATGAACACATTTGATAGGTCTTTAAGACGCACTCGTGGTTAAAAAAAAACTTTGCATTTTTCAAACTATCTGATTCACTGCTGTGTACCTGCCGCCTCTATTCTGACCACATTTCGCTGACTTGCTCCTCATTCCTGGACTCGTGGTGTTTTTAGGTGCGTGCGGGGGTGACTTTGTCAGAATTCTTGGTCAAAAAGTTAACATGCTTCTACTTCTTCTAGGACGATCGACCTCTACGAACCAACTTCTTGGCTGGTATGGAGTCGGCCCTCGGCGTCATCCCCTTCCGACCATCCAATGCTACAGCAACGATCCAAAGGTCTCTCAACTCCGACACCGATCTCGCTGACAGAGCCGCAGAAGAGGACGCGAACTCGATAACAGAAGTCCAACGGGGCATTCCGAAGATGTATTGGGAGGGTGTCGAAGATGGAAAGGTAAAAAGGATAGAATAAAAACCTGGTTTCGCGGTCGGCGATTGACAGTGACTTGCCCTACTTTGTAGGAACCTCTCGTGGCCCCACTTATGGCATCCCTTGCGGACCAACATGCCCAGAAGACTGCCGACACCATCGCCGCCTCTGCCAAGTTCTTGGCCTCCCATCAACATGTCGTACCCGCCAAGCAGGAGGGTCGGGCACCGATGGTCTTTGTTGACGTTGGCAAGAAGTTCATGGTACCAAAGGAGGAGAATCAGAGACTGAAGGCGGCAGCGGCGCGATCGAGGCTAAAGGCGAAGAAGCGAGTCAAGGCCAAGCAGAAACAATAGATTCTCATCTTCGCCGATGGCGTTTATACAGTATTATTACATAACAGTAATATTCATCTGCCGCATGGAATGGAACATCGTCCATCCATTGTCCAATCGCCAAGTCCGAAGATTCAAAGGGGGTATGACACGTTCGTCAACGCAAGAAAATGGGGGAAAGCTTGTGTGGTTGTGCAAAGGTGGGTGTTAGTGGGGTTCATGGTGTCTGATTGACAACGAAAAGGAGGGGGGTGTTGAGGTCTTTGGCGCCCATTGAATCACGAAAGCCGACAGGTTGAATATCGGTGTGGCTGCTTGACACGACCGGATTTAGCCAGGTTCCTAGCGAATATGCGACACTAGGAAACAGCTCACCTGGAAGAATCCAATGCAGTGAGATGAGGGGTGATAGGACTGACGCTCTGCGACTTCCAACCACTGCCCTCTTCATCGGAGGATGTTAAGGCATGTGCATGATCCAGCATCTCGGCCTGTCCCTCCATGTGGTGTTGCAGAACGGTGAAGTCCAGCTTCGGAGTCATTGACGGGAAAAACGGAGCGGTCAGCTCTCCGAAGGTTCCGAGACCAGCCTCGGAGTGTGTGTGGGTGTCGGCGAGCTCCCCTAAGCTAGTATTGCAGGTGTCTGAGGACATTGATGGTAGGAAGGATACAAGTTCACGTGGTTCGCCATCAGGAAGATTGTGGATCGACGCGTGCTGAGAGGTTTCTGGCTGGACAGTCAGAGACCAGGCGACCTCATCCAGCAACGTTGTCATTGGAGCGACTTCTAAGGACGCGTTTGGATCTTCAGAGGCTGTTCCTTCTTGTATTCGTACCCACGTTGAGACTAGATAGTGGCGGGAATCTGGTAGCCGTGATCTCGTATCGTCAAGGCGAAGCAGTTTGTCGTCGTTGATATGGTCGTTGATGTATAATACAGGGGGATGGGGGAGATGGTTCGTTGACGCGTTTGTAAAGTCTTTGACACGCTTGTTTGGCTTCTTGGCTTCGGCTTGGGACTTCCCCTGCTGAGAGGTGGCTCGTTGTCTGAGGAACAACTCGATGTCGCCATCATCGTCGTCTGACGCGAGAGAGTTTCGGTCCTAGCACAATCAGAAATATTATAAATATTAAGTAGACGAAAACAGCCGCGACATAAGAGATAACGAACCGAATTGTAAGGCAATAGCCATATTGGATGTGGGACGGCGGAGTTGGGCATGCGGTAGCGGCTTTCGGCGCTACGTGGTGCTTTCGGTGCGTCCGAGCTCCGTCGAAACGCCCTCAGAATCCGTCCTAACAAGCCCCGCTGATTCTTCGCCCCATTAAGCTTGTTTGGCGGGTGAGCTCGCCAAATGGCAGACCGCACTTCACTGAGCTGGATTGGATGCTGGTATAGTCCTAGACCATCGTACGGCCAAGGGTCCACGTGCACACCTGTACCAGGGGCCTTATTTCGGTATAATGCCCCTCCCTTCGTGAATAGGACAGCCTTTTGTCTCACTCGCGGGTGCTCGAAACCTGGCATACGAGGCTCCGACATCAATGGCTCTTCTTCTGGGCGCTCCGCCAGGGCACTCGCATAGATGTGTAAGCGTTGGATGACACGAGTCTCGAACGTCGGAATCGATCAGCTTCGGAAGAACGGGGGCAACCCATAGATCCTTCTTTACTCACGATGAGGATGTCCGTCCGTCTATCTTCGGGCTGATGTGGCAAGGGTGGCTTAGAGATGTGCACGGGGGATTCAGCAGAATCGTTACTGACTTCTTTGTGGGGATGGTTTGTGTAGGTCTGATCAAGGATAGCACTATGTGGAACTGGTGGTTCGGAACATAGAATTTCTTCCCCCAGAGTCGCCGGGGTCTCCATGACAGTGTGCTTGGGTGTCATGACAGTGGAGTGATTCGGAGAGGGGGTGGGGAGGAGGAAAGAAAAGAGTGCCTCCTATTCATTCTTGGACCGGACGGAGTGAATTGTGCAGCGGCCTGGTTTGTAGGCGTGGCCATATCTATGGCAATCAACAAGTTCAATTGAATGGGTGCCTTGACGTTGGTTGCGAAATATGTTTGGTTGAACATGGCCGTAACCACGGATAAATCCCGCCACCTCCACGGTTTGACGCAATACGATTAGGGCGAAATGATATGTTCCCGTGCACAAAAGTGACACGAATAAAGCTACATTAGGCTTAACAACCGAAATCGCGAGACCAAACGCCATCTTGGAACGGGAAAGGGCCCTTAGACGAATCCCATTCAGCCCTGGCCTCATCCAAACGCTTCTTCCTCTCTTCATACTCATTCGCCCTGACCCATCCTTCCCCCTGCATGTCAAGTTTCTCGTCTAGGTCTACCCAAGCCGTGATATATGCCTCAAGCGCTGCAAGCATCTTTTGGTGTTCTTCCAGATCCTCTTCGGCAACTGCTGGCGGCAGATCGTATTCTGGGAAGCTCTTCCGCAGGCGTCGATCTAAGTTGCGGAGGGTCTCGCGAAAGACGGGAAATCCAATGAACCAAGTGTCCACTACTTCATCCATGAGTTCGACTAGAACTTTGCGTAGGGGGCTCTCCATGGTGAGCTGATAGGGAACCTTCTCATTAAGGCTCAGTTCGATCCCTTTCTGCAACTTTCCGCCAAGTAGTTCCTGATGAACGGCCTTCTTCTGTGTTAGAGGGAGAGTGTTATAGTCTGTAGGTCGACTAGGAATGTCCGAACCAAGCGGGTAGTCGATGTAATTGTACCGGAAAGTGAACGACGAAGGGAATTCGCATTGTAAGATGACAGGGGCGACCCGGGTGTTTTGCCAGTCCAATATGCCGGAGATCCCGTATGGTAGCGCTTCTCGAGCCATGATGTTCCTTGGATTTAAGTCCGGGTGCCACATAATAGGCGAGGTCAGTATGTAATCGTGGGGTGTGACATAAGGCACCATCTTGACGAAGATGTCAAGGATCGCGCAATGGGCCTCGATGGAATCCTCAGCATCAGACCGACGGAAAGGATCGCCCTCTGGTCGACGGACTACGCAGTTCCTCAACCAGGCTTGTTGACTCCTGGCGATAGCTATCAGATACGACTGCATGTCCGGCCCTATCGATATGATTTTAGTAGGATGACGATTAAGACAGGCGGTTGGCTTACAAGGACCACGATCTACATCCAAGCTTGCTTTGTCTGCACTCCAAAACTCTCGCGTGACCATTGGGCCAACTCTGAATCGCTGGGATGCCCGTTCGTCTCCATCATAACCATCCGCATAAAAGGGCCGATCTCTCAACGCTTCGGGAACATCCTCCTTGTAGTATATACTTCCAATTTGTGACAGCGGAGCCTGAAGGAACTTTGAATGTAGATCAACCACGTCCTCCATGAGAGCTTTCGCCTCCGTAGGAACTTCAAGCGTCTCTGTACGCTGATCTACAGTCACGCCTTCGACGAGCTCCATCAAGATAAATTCTGCAGCGACCGCAGTACTGGACGCCCGAGAGCTCCAAGCCAACACTTTGGGAACTGGAATCTCCAGGATTTCTCTGGCATATTCCATGGTCGCAACCTCGCTGGCAGTGGTGAAGTGTGGTGGTCCTCCACGAGTACTCGGAATGCGCGCAATTAGACTTTTGCTATTATCAAAGGTTAAAAGGAAAATCTTGGCGAAGGCCCCTGGTTACTGTATCTTGTAAGCCTTGGCACTAGTACGAGGTTGTTTACTGACTCGCCTTCAGCGACCTTTTCCATTGACGTGCAGGATTCAGCCCCGACTATTTCACAGGCCAACTGCTTCAATTCCGGAACATTAAAGACAGTGCGCCGAAGGGCTCTTTCTATAACAGGTGATGAGTTGCGATGCGAATGGCCAGATACGGACTCACGCTGTTCCTCGTTGATCAGAAATCGGCCTGATGTGTAGTTATAAAATTGTTCATAATCCACAGCTAGGCAAGAGTATGTCCGGGCTAGCTTAGATTTTATTATTCGCGAGACCATGATATCATAAAGAGAATACATACACTGGATGGCCATGTACGGGTTGCTCTGGAGACAACGGAAAGTATGGAACAAGCTTGTTCCCCCTCGAGTGGAAAGTATTCCTTTCGAAACGGAAAAGGACCTCATGAGCACATTGGACATGATGGAGATCGTGATTGGCGAAGGTGAGAACTGGGTGGCGTGAAGCTCATCCCAAACGGTGTTTGGTGTTGTATGTGTAATCTCCGACACTTAGAAGACTCAATCGCCACTGTATCTTCGAAGAATACGCAATACTCTGAGTCGTATCCTATCAAGTTTCCTCGGCCATCCATTCACGGAACCGTTCCAGCAGTCCTTACGAAAACCCCTCATCTTCCCGCCATGCAACCAACTCACCACCATTGAATTAATTATTCTGGTGACACGATGCTACACCCTGAAATATTAATCTACCTCTCGTCATGATTATCCCGATGCGATTGTGACTCTGATGCGTACGTACATACACATCTTGTGACCGTTGTACCTACCTCGCTGTGTTGGCCCCTATCGTCATGTGCCTCACTACCACCAAGACATCAAAGAATACTAAGAGTGGCATCTTACAATCGAGTTGCCTACAACATGCTCGACAACTCATCTGACTCATGTTGCGAACTTCAGATTACTTGGCCAACTTTCGATGTATCTGTCTGATGGATTGTATAAAGCTGAACCGCTACCTTCCTAAGAACGGATTGGACCGAACAACAAGTCGCATCACCTCCCTGCACCTACATCCTCGATTCTTCTTCAGCTCAGTGGTAAGCTTATACCCGCTCCGTGCTACCCCCATCCCTAGCAAGCATCCTCTTTCCCATAGTGTTATTATTACCATTATGTCGACTTCCAAGAAATCTGCCGACGCAGCGATACGCCTAGCCAGTGGTGTGACAGTGCACACTAGTATCTCGTACACAACACATCAGAAGAAGACGGTGAAGCCCAAGATGAAAGAGGTGAGCGTAGATTCTATGAGTCTGTTATAGTGCTCTCAATCGAGGGATCCGCCGCAGGACGAGGAAGACTTAGTCGTTAAAATCAATTCTGGGCTCACGCTCCAAGTCAACAAGGGTGAAAGGTTATGGCCCAAGGACGGCGCCAAGGTCGATAAAGAAGTTGGCTTGCGTATCGACTGGGGAGAAACATACCAAGATGCGGTGACAGGGTTGTGGTTCAAGAATCTACAGATCCAGCCCAACTCAGACGCGATAGCTGAGGCGTTGAAGAAGGCTGCCGGAAGGAATTCGCACATGAAATTAGCGACCATCAAGATCCCGACCACACTAAAGGTTACCTATGAGGACCTTGAAGCCGCCATGGATCAAATTTCCCGCGGAAAAGATAATTGAAGTAGATTGTGTTGCAGTTGACGATTGGTATAATGCATTTGATACAATTGTGAATTGAAGTGCACTGCGAATCGCGATTAGGCCGCGACAATAGCCAGTTGCGCAGCGCTTTTGTTGATGCGGAGTATCTTGCCGTCTTGAACGAGCTCTAATAAAGCTCTACTACCATGGTTCTAGTCTTGCGATGGTTCTGTGGGGAAGGGGATAAGGGAACTCTTTAGAATAGGATATGAAGTGCCAAGCCATCATAGCACACCATCCACAAAGACGAGGCATAGTTAATCTAAAGACAAATTGGACGACGGTGAGCGAGGCGGCATGCCCTCCGACGGTTCCAGCCATGATGTTAGAAATAAAATAGAAATGAATATATTAATAAATTTATTAATAAATTTTACTGATACCAAAGCTTAAGTGGGGTAGTGGTAACCTGGGTCGTTGCCATACAATGAACTCGACCCGCCCGGCGTTCGATTCGCCGCTTAAGCAGT